>JAQIVZ010000055.1:0-134110 GCA_034700945.1 Arrhopalites spinosus
TCTCTGTTTTTCTTCTCACAGTGGTACTAGTACATTACATGCGTTATTGAATTTTTTTATTCGAACAAAATAATTCGAACCAGAATCCATTCGAATAAAATGTCATTCGAAAAAAATGCTTCGAACATAGTGCATTCGAATATAATGCATTCGATAAAAAGACCTAGGACCAGTAGGGAGTGTGTAGGTAGAATTTTTTTCCTTCCCAGAATGTGCATAAGAATAGGTGTAGCCTCTCTCTCTCTCATGTTTCATAGGATAATAGGTGTAAAAAGGAATTTTTAGTCGGCATGAGGCTGGGCTTCCTTTTGCTCATCCTCTAGACAGAGAGAGAGACGTTTGCGTCTTTCAAAAAATTGTGGCCACAAGAAAAATAAAGCCCTCCAGGAATCAAATGATGTGTGCAAAAAAAAGCCAAATTCTTTTAGATTGAGCGATCTTCACTTCACCAGGAGGAGGAGAGGCTCATCATCATTTTAATGTTTAGGAGTAGCAGAAGCTCAAAAACCACGCCACAAACTGCATCATCAGTCTCATCCTCATCCTCATCCCTCTCTTTAGGAAAATTGTGCCTGTGTGTGTGTACATTGTTTATATGCAGTAGGGAGTAAGTTTGAGACGACACGAGAGTGTGTCTATATGTACACACACACACATAATAATAACAATATGTAGTAACTAGTAGTAAGTTAAAATGTAATGAGAAGATAAAGCTTTTTCAACTTGAGCTGGATGGATGGACACGAGGCAGGCTCTTTTTTTTGTTGTGTTACGATGGATAAATTCTAGCTCGACGTTCCTTCTTCTCCCCAATTTTTCTTTTGACTATTATTATGATTATGTTTTCTATCTTGTTGGTAGTACAAGCTAAGAGAGAAGGAAAAAAATGCTTCATCGATAAATTACCCGTGACACCATGCATGTAAATAATTGCTCCTGGGCTTTGTTTTCCATAGGACGTGCTATGATGCTAGTATGTAAAATACACTATGGATTTTTTGATTGGAAAGATTCTAAGGGATCACTCATAATGGACAATGGACTACTGTCAATTTTTTCCTCAAATAAATAATGAATAAAAACTATTTTTTTGTCTTGTTCCTCTACTTGACAACATGTGAGTACACAGTACAGATACAGACAAAAAAAACTTTTTTTCATTTATTTAGCTTAACAATTCTCTTTCTTTGTCATGTTTTTAACTAGAGCAGAGTGCAGACAATAATTTTTAATATTTTCATGTGCTTGTGCTCCTCATCATCCCCCAAATGAAAAGTTTTATATTTTCTCGTTGACTGACTGAACAATTGGAATCCTTTTTTTGTGTGTCTCCTTCAAATCTTTTTCTTCATCTTCTCTCTCTCTCTCTCTCTCTCTCTCTAGAAAAAATGAGCTCATCTCGTGTTTTCGGGAGGCAAACATCAAAGTTGAAACCCAAGAGCGTTTAATGAGATAATCTATGCGAATTTTAATTTCCCCTCTCTCTCTCTTCACTTGTAAAATTATGTAGTGTTGCAAGGGAGGCAAAACAAGACTGTGGTAAACAATAGGAATTAAATTTAACATAATTACACAAAAAAAACCATTTTAATTCTTGCCTCACTCATTTTAGTACATTGTCTACTTCTACTTGTGTCCTTCACTTGGGTATATATTTAGAGATTACATAAAAACATTTGGGGATGGAAAGCGGAAGCATGAGGACATGGAAAAATTTGAAAAAAAGTACAGAGAGAGAGGCAAGTCTAGATTAAATTTAAATAAAAGAGGAGAAATAAATTTGTACGACAGCTTGATTCAAGACATTCTTCCTCTTTTATATCTCAATGAAGAAGAAGAGGAGAGGAAACGACAAATAAGAATAAAAAACGGGAATAAAGATTTCGTCAATTGTACACACACACACTCTACAAACTACAAAGTCTCTCTCTCTCTGTGCCATACTCATATGTTAAGTAAAGAAGATAGGTATTAGATTTAATATAATAATAAATGTATCTGTATGGATGTAACATTATGAAGGAAAAAAAAACTTGAGAGAGCATTTATTACAAACTCATTTCCTTTTGGAGGAGTGAGTTGTGGTAAAAATATCTAATTCATCATTTGAGAGGTGGAGAATTAAGTAAAAAAAAAGTTTTTGAAAAGTGTAGAAATAAATACAAACCCTCTCTCTCTCTCTAAAGTTAGTATCTGTACTAATGTTGGAAAATGATTCACACAAGAATAAACTTGTACACTCTCCTCGTATCTCCATTTTTATGTGTACAAGACTTCTTTGATATGATTTCATATAGAAAAAGGGAGAATGGTTACATTGAAAATGACTCACAATTCGGTGGTTTTTTTTGTCATTTCATTTCCTTTATTAATTTTTTTTTCTGGTCCGTTCGCCCGTTCGACTTGTGGAACTCTACTTTTATTATATTTTTCTTTTTTTTCTTTTCTTGAGCAGTCTCTTTTCTTTCATCAACGCCCATATATATCCGCCCGCCCTTCAAATTGGCACTCATTTATTCCTCAAACTCTTTTTTTTTCTTCATTTTCTCACATAATATTATACAATCTAAAGAGAGAGACAGAAGAAAGTCAAAAGCATCACAAAATCCCCTTCTTTAGTCCCAATCTTAAGAGAGAGGAGGAGGAGGAGGGGGAGAACAAGAGAACAACA
This sequence comes from Arrhopalites spinosus, assembly GCA_034700945.1. Taxonomy (NCBI): domain Eukaryota; kingdom Metazoa; phylum Arthropoda; class Collembola; order Symphypleona; family Arrhopalitidae; genus Arrhopalites; species Arrhopalites spinosus. Next base: position 2,672 of record JAQIVZ010000055.1, read on the forward strand.
AGTTTTGTGGCCTTACATGTGTTATTATAGGATTATTATTCAAACCATTCATACACACACTCACTCTCTACATATAAAGACAGTATACACATGCTCTCACACACTTGTCTGTAATTTCATTTCATCAACTTATTCTCTAGTCTAATTGTAGCAGAGTTTTGAATTTTACTTTGAATTTTTCCATGTACACAAGAAGTGTATCTTTGAGACTTGGCCATTTTGACTATTGTATGTATGCTGTTATGTATTGTATAAGAAAAGATTTATTTTTTTATGTACATTTCAATTGAAATGATAGCTTCATGTGTGTTATTTTTATGGTGGTGTGTGCCATTGCCATTTGTGTTGTCTCTCTCATAACACAAAAAGTATATTATTATTATTATATCAAAACTGTCTCTCTCTCTCTCTCTCCTGTTTCTTTAAAAGTGTATTGTTTCTTTTTTTCCCTTTATCACATGAGATGTGGACTAGTTGCATTATGTATAAAATGAAAAATAAAAAAATAATGTTTGTACAGATATATGTGTATAATATTAACTTTTGGTATATATTTTTGTTGGAAAAAAAAGTACGCCCAAAAGTTTCAATTATGGTTGGACTTGATTTTTTATGGGTTGGGCTCAGTTTAGTCACTTGGGCAGATTTTATTTTGCGATGGATGATGCTCAAAAAAATGTTGAAATTTTTTTTTTTGAGAGAGAGAGAGTACAGATAGAGTCCAATTGTACAGAGAGAAAATTATTATTATTATTGTCAAGGAATTGTGGGCACGTGATAAGAAAGAAATGGTTTTAAATGTATAGACAAATATAGAAAATATGTATTATTTAATATAGATATTGTCCGTCTCATCCGTACCATTTCATCTTCTTCTTGTACATATAAAAAAAGATATGTGAATGTGAGTGTACATCAAAGTCCAGTCACATTTCTTGGTATTTGTCCCCCTCATTGAAAAATATTTTTCTATGACTTGTGACTTGTGTGTGTGTATAATCCATTCAAGACAATCATTTTTCTCCAAATATTTCATCCAAAACTTTTTCTTGACTCGATTCCCTTCTCTTCTCTGTAAAGTTCACCCAATGCACAAGTTTTTTTCCCCTGTGAGGGTTATACGCTCTCAGCTTATACATTGTGACAACACAGTTCATTCATGACGAAACATGTAAAAAAAAGAGTGGTGGGACATGGGACGAGAAAATAATATTTTTACATGTAATATTGTACAATATGTATAATGGAAGTGGATTTGAACTCATGTGTCTAATAATAAAGCTACAGATCTACTTGGCCCAAAGTTGAATTTTTTTTTCTTGTATTTTTTTAAACATTTGCATTGTTGTCGCATGATGATGATGATGGTCTCCTTCCATCCCTCTTCTTCTTCTTTTTCTCTATCCCTCCGATCATAATCAACAATCCCATTCTATGCAAATGAGGTACCTCAAGAGAGAGAGAGAGAGAGAGAAACTGCGATGTGGACGTGGATTCTTATAGGAAAAGTCATTTGCTTGGATGCTACACAGACACACTCAGAACTAAAGTTATGAGAGAGTATCTGTACATTGCAATGTAGAGTGTACATTATTATAAATTACTAGTAAATGTATATAAACATAGAAAAAAAAACTATTTTTCTCTCACTCTCATGACCACTCACTTGTAACAAGTTGCGACAAGAATTTATGTTAAGTCAACCAAAAGGTAGGCTAACGATAAGATGGAGATGGCTGTTCTAATAAGAAGGAAAGGTAGTCAAAAGAAATAAAAAATAGACTCACTTTGACTTAACATTCAAATTTATACGGTCAACTCCAGGTCATTTTCTTGATTACATTGAGTCTCTCTAGAATTTCAATGTGGAAGCTCCTTCTTCTTCTTCTTCATCTTTTTTTGTGTAGTCAAGTCTCTCTTTTACAATACAGTGAGAGAGTACGTCAACGTTTCTTTTTTTTCTATGTTTTTCTTTGTTGAATATTTCTTTCAAAAAATACTTTTTTTATGTCCATTTCATCCACATCGAAAGATTTCCCTTTGAGACTTGTAATCCTTTAACTGAAAAAATATCGTCTTTTTTTCATTTTTATCCATCGCCAAAACGGACCACCATCCAAGAAAAAAATAAAAAATAAAAAATATAATTGTGAAATGGTCACACATAAAATTGTCAATTTTTTTTTGTGAATAAACTAAAAGTCATTATATCCAATATGAAAATGCATGCAAGTGAAAAAAAAGTTGTGTAGATCATTGATTGATAATAAAAAAAGAGTGTAGCCGTATCCCTTTCTCTCTCTCTCAAGGCTCGGAGAGCCCAAAAGTGAAGAGAAAAAAAAAGATTGATTCCAAATGTGGACTCTCTCTCTCTTGATAGTGACTGATGATGTTTAAAAAAAAGTTTTGGTAGGAGAGAGAGACTTTCCGCCAATCAAGAAATAAAGGACATGAATGAGAAAGAGTTGTAGAGTCCACCCAAAGAAAAATGTCGGGGAAATGGATGAAAAATGAGTATTGAGCGTCACTCAGTTCAATATTGATTAGTCTCATTTCGTTCTTTTATCCTTGTTACTTTCTCCTTCTCTTCCTTGTTGTTGTGTTTGATCCGATATGGAGGTCCATTCTTAAACTCTTGCCATGGCTATGGTGTATGGCCATGATGTAGAAAATATTTTGTATTTTATTTGAAAATCTGAATGATTCTTCCTATTCTCCCCACCTTCATTCCATTTTCACTAGAGGAATTCTACACTGTAGATTTTGTACAACAAGTATATCTATATGTAATACATAATGTGTAGATGACAATTATAAGGTATGGATATAAGGGTGAGACTTATTTGTTCAACCTGACTATAAGGGATCATATGAGAAGGGGTCCCTTCTTTCGCTGTGCCTTGACGGACTGAAAGAGCCGCTATGGGTTCCCATGTGAAACATATTGAATTCCCAATATATTTTTTATGTGTGTGTGTGCCTTTACAGACACACACTCAATATGTTTTTTGAGCCTTCAAGTCTCAAAACTTTTTTTTATGTGTCCTAATATAGGTATTACATAATATGTTGTTATGTGCAATACACAAGCTAAAGCTTCAGAAAAAAATGGGAAGCTTCATTTAGAAAGTATCCATTTCACTCCCTTTTCGCGACGTTGACTTTGATGAATTATTATTTTCTTTTAAAATTCTTTCACCCTTTCACATCAAAATAGAAGAATGGACTCAAATAGAATGAAACAGGAGTCGGCATTTTCATTGCCTGAGAGAGAGAGAGAGGTACAGGTAGATTTCAAACTGACGACAATCTTGTACGCTTTAAAACACACACCCATACACAACAACTACACAGATTGTACAGGAACTCAGTTTGATGATGATGAATACTCACTCCAAAGTTATATAGGCACCTCCTAGGAAGAATTTTTTTTATGAAATTTTTACACAATTATATTTTTCATCTTGTATCCACTCACTGTATTGCCCTTGGCTTCCTATAATTTCTTTTAGTCTCTCTCTCTCTCTTTCTGTGGTGTGCAAAACATTTGAGGTATTTATATAAAAAATGATTCTTGATTTCCCCTTTGGAGTCCCTTAGAGAGAAAAAGTGTTGGATATTTTGAGTATTTTGGGTGATAATGATAGTATTGTATCCCTTTTATGTTTCCTTTCCTTACACAATTTCATAATGAATACACAAGTTTGTTGATACTTTCCATTCCGTGAGAATTTTACTCTTTAAACCCTTCCTAAAGTTTACAAAAAAAATATGGAGAGACTATCAACAGAAGCCAAATGAATTTTTTACAAGAAACCTAATCGGTCAAACCGTCCACTTCTAATTTTTGAAGTGTATCATAAAAATGGCGGGTTTCTATTTTAAAAAAATATTATGATCTGTAAAATTTTTAATTTTCTTGACGAGAATCTGCCACTTAAGGTTAAGGTGGATGAGACTTCATTTTAAATATTTTTAAAGGTGTAACAATATAAATATTTATACTCATCTTACTTTTTTGCTACATATTGAGTCTTCTCAAGTTTAAACTTAATGGTAATGGAGTAACAAAAATTAAATTGTTACAGTGTTTGGTAATTAAGTTTAAGAATAATATTATGAAGACGTTGATATTGTCAAAAGTTTTTTTTTCTGGTGAGAAAGTCTTATTTTTTAAAGTGTACATTACACTTTTTCAATGGCCCATGAATATTTTGACAGAGTAGAGGAGAGGAGAAAAAGTTATGACTAATACAAAATTTTACGCATTTTTTTTACTCTTGGTCGTTAAAGACATTTCAAAGATAATATTACTCATAGTTAAATTTTTTAAAAAGAGTGAGAGAGAAATATTGTAAAGTTTAAAGTTAATATTTTCTTTTTGTTTTTAATGCCTTCACTAAAAATTTTACCTATAACAGTCTTGAATTAGTTAAGGGTCTACAAAATTTCATTTAAAGTTTCGAAATCAAAACTATTTTTTGCAATAAATTTAACCCGTATAGACTTTGAGATGATGGATTACAGAAAAAGAGAGAGAGAGAGAAGGAAAAAAATTAGGGAATAATGTTAAAGAAATGGTGGGAAAAAGGATGAACCATATTTTTTTTGTACAGAAAAAGTCCGACATGACTGATCAAAAAATTGTTGATGAACCATCACACAAAATCATTAGAGGTCAGTTATGAAATTTCCAATAAAAATTGATATTTCCTTATGAAGAGAGAGAGAGAGAGGATTTCAAGTTGTATAAAATGAATACAAAAAAACTGGAGATATCCACAGGTGAGATTAAAGATAAAATAATTGATTGAAAAATCCAAAAAAAGAGAAATAGAAAAGGCAAAACTTTTACATTGTATACTTACAATTTATTTAATGATCAAGATGAGAATGATGATGCTCTTGATAAAACTTAAAATGTTTGATAAAAAAAGGGAAAGGGTTGAAAAAGTTTCTCTTCCCAAAAAGAGAGAGAGAGGGTTACACAAGTTAAAGTAAGAAGAGAAGGGGGGTCAAGTTTGAAAGGGTTAAAAAGTTTTTTTTTGAGTAGGAATGATTTTCTTTTACTCTCTTTTTTGTGCCTCACTTTTTAATCCTTTTTCACTTTTATGGCTCAAAATGTGATACGGGGTTAGAGTGATATCTAGAGAAACAAGTATCGGGGAAGGTCTCTCTCTCTCTCCCAACGGTATTATTTTTTAGATTAAAATATTTCTAATCCGTAAACCGTCTCTTTCATAAATCATCCAAGCGTCTCTTAAAATTGTTGTGAAATGAATGATTTTTTATTCTGCCTCCTTGGAGGAAAGGGTTCACAAGGAAAGGCTTACGGTAAAAGAATCTCTCCATGTGAGAAGGCCGGTCTATCATCACACGTTAGTACAGAGACACCAGAGAGGTAACCCTTTCTCCTTTTCCCATTAAATTCTACTGGTCCTGTTCTACATATGAACATTCTCTCTTTTTTTTGGCTGTCTCTTCTTCCTCACTTTTGTTAAATAGAGAGAAACTTACTCGGCGGCTCCTGGTCCTGCTTACCTGGTGGGTTTTGGTTCCATATGGAGACAAGGGAATGGGAATGCAGTTTTTTATTTTGATTGAACAGAGGAAGCGTAGCGTGTGCGCATCTTTGAGATTTTTATATCAAAAGGACGTTCCATTGTACTCAATTCTTTAAATACATTCATCATCATCTTCTCTCTCTCTTTATCCATCTTTCATGGGCATCATGTCCATGGATTTAAATAACCATGCAATCCTATCCAATTCCAATGCCGCCTCTCTCACAAAATCTTATCAAAAATGGTCTAAAATTATTCCCACTATTTTGCTCTGGTTCCTCACAAATATTTCTATTGTCCTTCCTTTTTTTGTTGTACAATACTATTCACAAAAGTTTTTTTGGGGAATAAAAAGAAAATTTATTTTCATATCAAACATTTTCCGACGAAAGGACGAAATACTTGGTTTCTAGTTAAATTTATTATTTTATTTTTATAATTGAATTGAGTTGGGATTTAAAAACAAGTTTTGTTGCTCAATTTTTAATTATTTTCTCTCTGTCTCTTTCTCAAACAAATATAAATTTAATGCAGACAAATCTACCTGAATATAAAATTTATGGTTGCAATTGATAAAAAAAATTAATTTCATTATTTTTGAAACACATTTGTTCAAAAAAATATTAAAATGAAAACAGAGTTCAATTTAAGATTTAAAAGAAATTTATCCCCAGATGTTCCCATTTCACTCTCTACAAATATGACAAAAAACAGACGATCATGTTGATGTTGAGGATTATAAAAATGAATAAATAAATAATAGATTTTTTAATTTTCTGTTAGAAGACAAGGCTTAACTTGAATATTTTTTAATCTGTTTTAAATGTGGTCAAAACTTTTAAATGTAAATGACTTGGACATTTGATTGAGGGAATAGTAATTTTATTTTTTTCATTTAAAATGAAATGATCATCTGCTTTCATTCTATCCAAGAATTTATTTTATAATAATAAAATGTAAAACTCTACAGCTTGTCAATGCCTTATAATTTGTCTTCTTTTCATTTCTTCACAAGAAGGAGAGAGAGGCTAAATTCATCATAAAATTACGTAACAAAAGTTAAATACGTTATACAATTTCCATTCCCATAAATAAAAATAAGGCCAATAAGACAAAATATATTGTAACGAGTACACATAAAATATCTGGTAGAATTATCTCTAATTTATAAAATATGATCCTCATCAACAACATGCAGATGACTTAAATTGATGCGAAGAACATGATGTTAAAACTTGTCACTGACTTTTTTTCTGTATTTAAAAAAAAATAAACATGTTGTCGCCAACAAACTTGTCAGAAGGATATAAGATTCTCCATCTTTTTTATATAGAAAAACATGTTGAAAAATAAAAGTTATGTTTCAAGTAAACTATCTTGACATTGAGAGAATAAAAATTGAGTAACATTTAATTCCAAAAGATCAAATGCAAGAAAAATAAATATTGAGAGATTTGTACTTTGTAGAGTACCTAGACCATGTAAAAAGATAAAAAATTGTGGAGAATAAATAATTGTTTGTGACATTTAAAAAAAATAAAACATGTTTTTCTACCATAAATTACATTACATTTATCTGTATAAATAACACAAGGATTGGACAAGTGATTTAATAGTTTCATTGATATTATGTCACAATCCCCAATATGCGTCATCCCCTCCCCTCCTCTTTTTCCTCCATTCTCAAATGTAAAATAAATGTTTCAATTCAATACAAGACATAATTATGTACTCTTCTTACTTTACCATCAACATTTAAAAATGTACCTTCACTATTAAAATTAAATGTGTGATGTACATATTTATTTGAGATGATGATGAGGCGTCAAATTCTTTTGAGAGTATTGAGAACTCTTAGAAAAAAAGAAGAAGGAGGGGGAGGACTACAAGGAGGGGGAGGGGGAGAATAGTCAATTCTTACATTTTTGTATTTAATTTTTTATGATTACACTGTATTTACTCAATGAAGAACAAGTTGTTTTTCCTATTTGTTTTTGAAAATTTTAAATTACTCTTGAAATTTCATTCACCATATATCATATCGAATAAACAATAAAGCATTTAAAAATAAAAATTGCAAAAACATGGCATTCATTTCATTTAAAGGCATTCAAGAGTCCCATATTCATTTAATTATTACAATTTTTCTTCTACATATTTTTTTTTCGTAACAGCCACTACCTTCCTTGTCAACTATAATTTTTAATGTTTGTGTGTGTGTAATCAACACATAATACAAAAATTATTCCTTTTTTCTTGTATTGTAACTATATACACATTTTTTAATAATAATAGAGTCAGCATATAAATAATTAGTCGGTATTTAGGCCAAAATATTTAATTGTTTCTCTACACATTTTTTAATTCCAATTCCTTTATTTTATTAACTGTGCACAAAGTACATTAGGTTACTTGTGTGATGATTTTTTATGTGTTAAACTAAAGTTAGGTTTTAGTTTGTTATTTAAATACAAAATGATTAGTTTGTTGTGTGGCTCATTTGAAAAAAAAACTTTTTTTTTCGGAGAATCTTATCATTAATGAATTATTATATTGACAAAAGTCAAGGCACTACCATTATCCTTTGAATTTTAAATACAAACTACAAAATTGTTTTTCATAATAAATTGTTACACACACGTTTTAATTTATCATTAACTATTAAACTCTTTATGTTTGTGAGTACAAAGATTTTAATTTATTTATTTTTCAATGAACCTTTTCATTTATTAATTTCTTCTTCCGGTATAAATACAAATTCACAATTGTTTCTCCAAATTGATTAAAGTTTTTATTTGTATTAAACATTCAACAAATTTATCAAACTCAATAATGTTAACATTACAGATTAGATGACTAATTAATAAACCAAAAGATTCATTTGAAGTTTCATTTTTTGAGGAAGAAAATGTCCAAAGATGATTTTCTGCAGGTTGAAAGAAATATTTGATTAAAGTGTGTTAATATAATTGATGACTCTGTTAGTAGTGAATTAACTAGGTGGTGTAATCAAACAAGATAAAAAAGACAGGATTCCACTTGAATTAGCTAAACTCAGCACATTTATTCATACAATCACCCTTTAGAGAGATATAATGTCACCCCTTTCTCTTGTAATATTTATGTGAGGATTTTAATATCATGGGAGATCGTGTCTCATGTCGGAGCTCAAGTTGTGATTGTCAATGTTAAAAAAGGTTTTGAAATAAATACGGAGAGAGTCATATGTACACAATTAAGTTTACGTGTAGAAGAGTGTGAGTATAAGTTACCTTCCTCTGTGTGTACACATTCATTTACGCAAGTTCAAAGTCGACATTTGTGAGCATGGATGAGTGAGTATACTATTAGTGTGCGTGTGTCTTTTAAAAGAATGGAGAGAGAGAGACTCCTCAAAGGCCTCTCTCTCTCTATACAGGTGTCACATGTTTTGACGGAATATTCTTGTCATAATAATAACTACACACAAAGTCAAGTGTGTTCTATCTCTCTATACTTGTACTATATACTCAATCATATTATTATTGTCTCCATTTTTTCATTCAACAAATAAAACCATCTTCCTTATTTAATTTTTTAATCTCTATTAAATATTTTTTATGAAAGAAAATAAATTATGAAAAATTAGAGGGGATTTAAATTAAAAATAGTACAGATAAAATTAATGATTTCATTGACAACTCACAGAGACTCATGAATGGGGAGACAATAAAAGGAATAAAATAAACAGAGACATAATGAATGAAAATGACACGTGGAAGGTAGTGCATAGGCTATAGAGATAATACAAAAGTTTTTGTCTTTCAATAATAATGACATTTTTACACTGACCATCCTGTCGGAGCATTCAACTCGACGGTTCATGTGCTAAATCCAAGTAAAACACAAGAGATTTTAACGTCAGTTTGCCTACTTAGAGTCGTAGAGAATTGAATAAATTTACAAAATTTTGTTCAATTTAAACTCTAAACTCACACACACACACAAGTACTACGCATTTTTCCATTCATAGAGAGGTACAGACTCAACCATAAATCTTATTGAAAACTTTTGTCTGTACATTTCCAGTGGAAGGTGTGTGCAGTGGCTTTTTACTATTACTGAGACTGCTAAATGGCAATTATTTTGTGGTTTTGTTGCATCCACTCACAATTGTCTCGCATCTCTCTCAAAGTCAAGAACTAATCTTGTAAACTCATACAATATCCCATATCCTACACATTTCCCCATTCTTTTCATCCCCCCATTCTTTCTACACGTATTCTATCTGTACATCCCTTTTTGGTTCCATTACAATAGTTTTTTTTGGGAATAACTAAAAGTTAAATAATTAGTGTACACATACACCAGAGAGTTTATATTTGTACACGAAAAGTTTACAGATAGCTATGACTTTATTATTTTTAGTCAAAAGAGACAAGAGAGAATATTCTTCATCTGAGTATTTCAAGCGGCTTTTATTTTATACAGTCAAAATTTTCAATTCTCCTTGTTGGCTAGTTTGCATAAATACCTTCAAGGCAATTTTTTTTTGGGTTCATTTTTAACACAAAAATACATGCATAAATAGTATCACGTGTGTACAGATAAATTTACGTAGAAATTTTCATTGTGTACTTTTGAGAGCTACAGATACATAGAGAAACGGTGAGTGTTTGGGCCATTCATAATTATTTATCTGTACAAACTACAAAGCACAGAGTAGGAATATTCCTCATTCTCTTATCCTGTGAAAAAATAATTTTAAGAAATACATTCAACAATTTCCATAAGGTGGTTTGCACACAGAAACCATTTATTAGAGACAGAGTCAAAGTTTGAAGGGAGAGAGAGAGGAAAAAAAAGAATTCCCACTGTGATCATCTCAAGTCACTAAAAATAAGAAACTTGAGAATTGACAAGTATTGCTAATAGGCCCGTTCATTAACACATGTTGCTTCTTTCTTATACATCTACACAATTTTTCTCAACTATTCTCTCTCATATTATATACTACCAACTATGGTATGGTTTCTAGGAATATTTTTTTCCCCTCTCTCTCTACATATAAGACAACCCTCTCTCTCTCCTCAAAAATGTCAGCTCAATTTAACGGAGATAAGTAATATCTATTAGTTAAATTGTGTATAGAAATATTTTATGTAGTTGTACAAGAAAAAGTAGTCAAAAAATAAGCACGTCCAGATTATTCCATCCATGACATAGACATTCATTTAATTTACATTAAGCCCTTTTTTGTGACGAAAGGGTCAAACCGCATCCAACATTCTTCATCTTCTCTCTTGTTTTATGTTTAGCCCATAACGAGTCATATAACAATGTTATTTATAGCAAAAAGTTTTAACAAAAAAAAAGAATGATGACATCCACTTGAGTATAGAGGAATAATTTATGCAACGAAAAAAAAATCTCTTTTGATGAATTTGCATTAAAACTTGGAATTTGCAATTCGTCATTTTTAAATTTAAATACTCTCTCCCCATTTTGACATGTATTTATGTACCTAATAGTAAAAGTACATTTTTTTTGCAAACTTTAGAAAAATGAAACCCATTGTCAAAAGAGAAAAAATTGTTTTTATTGGAAATGGTGTCAAAAAAAATATTTTAAGAGTATCCCATATTAAATATTTTGATGGAAGAATAAAATTCCTTTAAAAAGGGCAACCCAATCTGAAATAATTGTTTGAGAAAATTTACAATAACAAGGAAAAAGAGTTTTGTGCGTAGAAAAAGAGGGAGAGAGAGTAATATAATCGTGATATGTCATTCAAGTCATCATTTTCATATGAAAATTATTGTCAAAAAAACAATGGAAATGGTCATGTTAAAACAAGAAAAAAAAGAATTTTTACGGCTCTAGCGTAAAATTTCCATTGAATAAAATGAATGAATTCTTTGTATTTATCTCTCTCATATTTTTATGACTTTATTTCCAATGATTTTTATGTTTTTCTCTAAATATTATTACATGTCTCTCCCCCTCTCTGTCTTTTGAAGTGAAAAAAATAAAATATAAATTTCTTTATTATTGTACTTTGATACATTATTTTATGCATGGAAATTTTAACACTTTTAACTACATTTATTTTATCCCTTATTGCCTTATTGTTCACCACTCACATATGTACACAAACATAGACACAGAAAAAAAAAGTTGAAAAGGCGATTATTATGACAAAATAAAATAGTTAACTATGAAGGCTACTCAATTTCCTTTTTTTTGATTATATAGTTAGTTTTGTTTTAGAAATTAAATTTTGTAAAAAATATTAAAAAACCATTCTTCCCCCTTTTTAAATTAAATTAAATGGATATTTTATTAGAGAACAAATTTTATATCGTCATTACATATTAAAACTTTTTTATAGACTTTTTTTGACAAGAAAAGACAAACAAGAAAAATAAATTGTAGAAAAAGTAAGGAAACGGCTGGAAGACTGTAGACTAGTTATAAATTTAATTTTTTAAGTGTTTTAATTATTTAATATTCTTTTGTCTTTTTTTTGTTAACTTGAAATTAAAATATGACAAGAGGGAGAATATTGTAGAGTACATCAATCTTTATTTTTTTATTTTGATGAATACAAAATTAGAAACTGTCAACTTATTTAATGAAGAAAGAAAAAAATTGGCTTTTTTGGCTTCATCAATTTGATAATGGAAATCACTCTAATGATTGATTATCGGAAACAATGGATAGAGTCAGAGCCAAGAAAAATTGAGAATGAGACAACCACACGAGCCACAAGCTTCAATCTCAATAGTTATCCTCCTCCTCTTTTATAATTTAAAGATAATGTATCCAATATTATGTACATATACATCAGTACAGAAAATAAGCATGCAAAATTGCTCATTTTTTTATATAATGGGATAGTCTAAAGATTGTTGAGTTAACTTATTAATATTTCACGGGCATAAAATTGGATAATTATAGATGAATTAAATTGCATTCTTATTACATACCCTTCAATTCATTCAATGTTACATTGTACTGTAGTGTGTACTCTTGATTGGTGGAAAAGTACACATTTTTTTGTATTACATAATAACTTTATCACAATCATTTGACAAGTGTACAGTATGATTCTTAATTAAATTATTTTACATTATATTTATCTTTGATTGGAGGGAGGGAGGTATGGTATACATGTAATTTATCAATACAAAATTTACCTCAGTGTCTTGACCATTGACTAATAAAAACTAATATATTGTCGGCTTATGACACCACGACCTGTTGAATCATGAAAAGATGCTTCTAGTCATGTACTACAACACTCCCTCAACACAAAGAAAATACTGTCTTGCACCCAAGACCCAAGGCTGTCAATAATTACCAAGTCATCAATTTCTTGGTCTAGAAAAATCTGTCCATTGTACATAATACACAAAAAAAATCTTTGGGGGCTGATTGTCAACAGAGACAAGTTTGAGACTTTATTGATTCTCTTTTTTATTGTTCTCATGACTTTATACCTTTGAATTGGATTTTGTAATTTGTCATTATTTATATGCTCCATTTACAGAAAAAATACTTTTTTATTTACAATTTTTCTGTCATTTTATATTGTGGAAATATACTGATCCAACTTAGAGATACAGTGAAGAAGATTTTCTAGAAAAATAATAAAAGTTTCTTAATACAACTGTAAATTTTGAAAATATTATTTTTATATATTTTTAACGTGACACTCATCTTGTGACTTGTGTTGTTGAACAAGATAATATTTAATATTTGTTTTTGTCAGGAGAGGGACTACAGACTACAGTTGGAGATGAAAGAGAGAGAGAGAGACTTAATAATTGTTTTAATCACTTAGAAGTTCTCTGTTTGGCATCCAACATACGCCTTTGTTGTTGGCCTTGGTTGTTTCTCTCGTGTTAATTCTTGTTTTTGGACGAGGGTTGCGGCTGCTGGTCTTGCCAATTGTGTCTCTACACAACATTACGTACACTAACCCAAGAGAGACACGCTTGCCTCTTTTGTGGGGAAGAGGTAGCCCATGTAAACATTTAATCCCCCCTCCTCCTCCTCCTCTCCCTTCTTCATCCTTTCTACTTTCTTACAAGCCTGTACAGTGTACACTATGCCTTGTATCTGTAGCATTAAAAATGGGGGTCTGAACAATAATTAAGTTTTGTGAGAATTTTTCTTAATATGTAACCTAATTAGCTTTGAGCTGTCATTAGGAATGTTTCATTAATTGATTTTTAATTAATGACCATTTTTCACAACCCCCCTCCCTCTCTAGAGAAATTATGCTCTCTGAATAAAAAATGAGTTGTATAAAGATTATACAGTAGAAAAATTACACTAAATGTTTTACCAAGGTTAAATTTGACTCAAAGTAACTCTAATCATCATCAAGTTGATATTTAATAATATCAAGAAAATGTAGTTTATAATATTATGTAATTTTTGGTAATCTATAATAATAACCTTAGACTGCATTGTCAGGACAAGGATAAAAATATTAATATTATGGTCCATTAATATTTTGTACCATTCACATTCTTCAATAATAGGGAGTTTTATAAAATCACAAACTCTATTCCCAACTCTCTTCGCGACAAATAAGAAATCCTTGCCTCTCTCATCATACATTAGACGCTCTATGGCGGAGTAGAGTTTAAGTCGAGTTTCAGATTTTATAAAACTCCCTAATAACAAAAAAAGTATAATAATATTAAGTTGTTGTCTCTTTATGCTGTTGTTGTACAGACAAAAATTATTAAAATAACATTGAAACTACAAGAAAAAAAATAGTCTTGACACGCATTAGTAAATGAAAATTGAGAAATTAGAATAAAAAAATGGGATTAAAATTATGGTTTAATTTAAATGTAAAGGCGTCTTGTAATTTCTTTTTAAAAAAATATTTATCTGATTTAATTCACATGCATCTGACTATCCTACGCATAATAAATTCAAGAGTGCGAGTGGATTCGAGTGATACAAAAAAATGGAAATGGATGATGATGGGGGTCTATAACAAATAACAAATAGTTAATTTGTACAATCTTAAATGAGATCAATTGGTAGAAATAAAAAAAGACAAGAAAGGTTAAACCGTAAACACTTCCCACATTGATAAACTCTCTTTAATTCTAAGAGAGGGAAAAGGTGCTAAAGTTCAGAGCCCACACCAAATATATTTTTTTTGGAAAAAAAAAATTACAAGATTTTTTGTACTGGGAGGTGAGAGAAATGGTGATAGGTGTGTGTTGACAGGAGAGAGAATTACATGGATGGAGGTGAGGGAGACAATAGGGAATTAATGACAGAGCTAATAATAGTTAATAATGTGAGAAGGTCTCAAGTTTAAAGTGGAGAGGAGGAGGAGGGGAATTTGTACATAATAAACAATCAAGAGATGGTTGATGACTTTTGTGGTTTGTACAGATACAAGATGTGGTTCTGTATTGGGTGGTTTTCATTCCATTTTTTTCAACTTTTCCAACCAAAGATTCTCGGGGTGGCCCACAAAGAGAGAAGAGTTAACGAAATTGCTAATGAAAGACCAACAAGAAGAAGAAGAGAAAAAAAAACCTCCGTGACTCGCACACCTGTGTGTAAAAAACACATTTTTTTATGATAATTCTCTTTGCCAGTTATTGTATTTTAACGACTCTGAAAATGAATTTCCTTTTACGACTTTCTATACATGTGCAATGTGCTTACACTTAAACCTTTCTCAGTCTCTTATCATACACACCAGTTTTTAGCCCACAGATTCCCCTTTTTTTCTCCCGTTTAAATTTAGTACTCTACTCTACACAAATAATATTATTCCTTTTGGGAGAACAAAACTTTATGAAAGGTTGTATATAAGACACAAGAGAATTTTTTTAGTAGTCGTTTTGTGTATTATATAATAACGCTAAAAAGAATTTTTACATTTAGTTTTTGATACTATTTTTACATATTCTTCAACACACCTAAGAAACCATTTTCTTCAGTTTTTTTACATCAATACAGATAAGTCGTAAAGTTAAATTCTTTTGAGAATGAAATCCTTTTGTAAAATATCATTTTGAATAATTTATTTTCTTTTTTTTTTATATTCTTTAACAATTTTTTTTAAAAAACTAAATCTTTATTTTTTTAACTGTGATAATAAAGCTAAAAGTTATTTATTTGTATAATATTTTTAAATTAACAAAATTATATTCACACCATTAAATTTCTCACAAAATGCAAATTGTCCATTGGAGATTGGAGCATTGCTACAAGATAAAAAAAGAGACTCAGATTTTTGACTTTGACTAAAATAAAGGGGTCTCATCATCATCTCTGAAATAAATAGTGATGGACGTCATAAAGTAACAGATAAATTAAATTAAATGTTGGTAAAATTGTTAAATGAAAAAAAAAATGATGAAAGTGTGTTAACTACAGATACATGGCTTTTTAATATTCTCAAAGTGTTCATCTTAAAAGTTCATTAATGACCATAATAATAATATTTTTACAAGTCTATATACTCCAAAGGGTACTCTGTACATGAGACTCTCATGAGAGAGAGAGAGAGATTCAAATGGTGAAAAAAGTCTTTCTTGAAAAGAAAACTTTTGACCTTTGTTGACCACATTAAAAAAATGTTCTTTTTTATTTTTCTACATACTCCATATATTCCAAAGAGTATTTAATAAAAACTTCTTTTTTTTTGAAAAGTATCCCCCGTGAGAATTGCAATATTTTCAATATGTACTCTCAATATTTTGTGTTGAAAATAGGAGGATGTGTTTGTCTACAGTTGTACACTGTACAGTTATTTTGGATTAGCAAGTTTTGAAGAACAAGATGAAAAAGGAGAGAGAGAGAAGCGTTTACATTGGTAATTTGGGAGAAGGAGTTGGGATCACACGCATAGACACAAACAAATAGAACGATGATGATGCATAATAAAAAAAGGAATTTAAACCCACCACCACCATTTTAATTGCTAAAAGGACCAAGTCAAGTGAACTGAGTGAAATATGAATTTGTGACTTTTAATGACTCGTTTTTCTTATATAATATTTTTCTTCTAATACTGTACAAATCATTCCGCACGTTTTCCTTTTTTTACACACTTTTTCTCCCTTTTTTTCAACCCCATAATCCTTAACCTCTCTCTCTTCAAAACTTTCTCACTTTGAGTACCTTCCAATTTTTTGAGAAAAACCAAGAGACCAAGTGCACACAGGAATTCCCCAATTGTAGTGATATGCGTAGTATTTTCATGTAATTTTCAATTTTCCTCAATGTTATGACTAGGAATAAAGTTTTGTATTATTTATTTTCTACTTAATTTTATGAACCCCTTTTTTAATAACTCTGTTGATTTTTATGGATTTTCATTTCCTCTCTCTCTCTCTACATACAAAATAAGGTTAACCCAACGATGAACTTTTTTTACCTTCTTTTTTTATATAAAAAAATTTACCAAGTTGACTATGTCACTCTAATGATGTCTTATCATTTGATGTGGTATGTATCTGTACACACAAAATAATCTTGTGAGCATCTAATTTATTCTTGACGGGTCAAATAAATTAAATTATTTGTGTCATTTCTATTTCAATTAATTCTCTCTCTAATAAAAAAAAATATATTAAAAGTACACGAGTACTTTACCCAAATATTTTTGTTTGTGTCTCATGAATTCATAATTTTGTCCATTATAAATTAATCCCTTCGTTTTTACAGATATACGCCATATGAGTAAAATTATTACACAGACAGTTGTACGGTGTAGTTCTAGAGAGAGAGAGAGAGGGGGGGGGGGTGAATTATTTGATGGAGTATTTGTGTTACTTTGTATTACAGGATTTGTTTTTTTATCTGTTACTCAACATTGGCTATCTGTATAATGGACGTTAGTAAATTTTATCAGAAATAATTTTTGAATGAAACAGAAAAAAAAATTCTGTCCATGTCTCTCTCTCTCTGATATATAGGAAAAAAATTCCATTTAAAATTTGAGGATGGATTCAGTCAAGTGAAGGGATGTGATTTTTTGTCAGGTTTCTAAATTTTATATATTTCACAGAGAGAGAGAGAGACCATGCCAACTCATGGAGACAGACAAATAGAAAACTCTTGTCTACATACAAGTGGAGAGGTAAAAGGGTTTATTTAATGGGAGAGAGGGATTGAGAAAGGGTTGAATCGAAAAACTTTGAAATTGAAAAACTAGAAAAGGTGTAAAAACGCACATCTGCTGTCTCTGTCTCTGTTTCTGTTGCTCATGGCCATCATACGGGTATATTTTTTTTATACTGGCATCAAAGTATTGACTGTATGGGCTTTAGTTTTGAATCCTTGAGCTTTACAATCAAAAAATATGGATATGTATAGACTTTTTATAAACTAAAAAAGTGTGAAATACTCTCTCTCCCTCCCCATATATTCCGTATATCCTCCCTTACATTTTTCCCCTTTAATCGGACTCACTATCCTCTCAAAACAGAAAACTCTCCAACTCTCCCTCAAATAAAGTCTCCTTTTTTTCCTCAGTCCCACAAAACACAAAGTTTTTTTTTTGACCAAAATTTTTATATAAAAATATACCCCGTTATCCTTCGTCTCTCTATTTTTTATTTTGCATTGTGTACCATTTTAAAGAGAGAGAGAGAAGAGCTTGAGAGAAGAGTCTCAAAACTCTCAAAGGGGGAACCTTACGCGTGCTTTACTTTATACAGAGAGATACGACACAGGGATGATTACCCAAGAATCCTTGAATTTATTTGTAACTTGTACAATTCAATGTTCGAAAAAAATACGTGATATGTACATTTTACAAGAAAGAACCTATATTAAATTATTTTTGATAAAAGGTTGGCCTCTACATTAGAGAACATTAGGATATAAAACTGACTTTTTTTCTCTCCTTCTTTATTATGATTTCCTTCCTTTTTTTATCCTCTTCCTCTCAACAAGAAAAGAAAAGGGATAGAAATAGAAGGTCAACAGTTTTGTGAGACCAGCATATCTCTACGTATATGTTGTGTATCGTACAGACTTAAAAAAATGGAAGAGTGTGAGATTTTCTGTGTTAAAAAAAGAGAAGACGAAAAAAAAAGAGTTGGAAGTTACTGGTTTAAAAAAATTTGTCGCATAAGTTCGCAATAAATTCACTTTGTTAAGAATGGGAACCCGCAGACTTCCCGCTGTGTTTATTTTGTCGGTTTTGAGTTTTTCACCAGACTTGACTTGTCATATCCACTTGTGCATGGATACATACCCATACTCTCATCCTAGAGAGAGAGAGAGGGAGAGGGCCCATACACAAGGGAAGAGACATTGAGTCGGTCTCTGCTCTTTCTCTCTGGTTTAGTCCTTGTTGAAACATAAATACAGATGCAGTTCATCTTCTCCAACTCTCCCTCCACTGTGTTGGTCTTGGTGTACATGGAAATATTATGTGGCCCATACTATGAACTATGTGTCAGCAGTCTGACATTGACCTTTCCATTTAAGTGGTTTTTACATTGGTGAGAGCTCCCTTAAAGTCACTATGTGTGAGGGTAATTTATGAGTATGAAAAAAATGAGCAAAAAAAAAAGAAAACCAACTCAAAATCAAGGGAAAAGACACGAAAAAGATATTAAAAAGATTTTCACAATATATATCGCTTCAACACTTGCCTTTTGTCGACTCATTTTTTGACTAAAATTGTCACTATTCTCTCTCTCTGTAATAGTGACAATAATACGATAATTCTTCTTATTTTCACATTTTTTTCTCTCTTCTCTCTCTCTCTCCCTCTTCATAAATTTTGTCACAAAGTGCGTGTCGAGTAAATATTCAAGAGCCATTTCCGGATTGTGTTCTCTCTCTCTTTAAATTGAGTCCAGACGTGGATTTTTTTGTAAGAAATTTGATTATTAAAATTCTCATGGCGTTTAGGCTATCTGTAAAAGTAGAAGAAAAAAAATATTTAAAAAATAAATAATATCTGTATCTGTACAAAGGGATGAGAAATATTTTTTTAGGGGGAATGATATTCTCCATAAAAAAGGAAGGGTAATAATAATGATGGTGATATTGATGAGATGGAGGAAGAAAACAGTGGGGATATTTTTGTGAGGGGCTATGAATATTTTTGTCGATTTTCTATATCCCCATTAAATAGACTCATTCCTTTCACTCTCTTGGCTGTCTCTGTCGAGGTAGAAAAAGAGACAGTAAAAAGGAAGGGATTGTTCAAGTTTTTGTGATCTCTGAGTCTCTCTCTCTTTGAGTGAGTAGGAAGGAGAAGATGGGAGATAGAAGTGTACAGTGAATGACTCTATGGATGAGGACGACGCGAAGAAATGATGCCCCTTGCTGTGAATGATCAGATGAAGTATGAGAGAACGTTCGTCTTTGCCTTTCCATTCAACTTGGACATTTTTCAACTGTTGCCACTATGGATTTTTCGGAACCATGGGAAGTGATAGATGCACCTCGATTTATCTTATGATATATTTAATCCTTTTTCGTTTTTCAAACCATTTCTCTCTTCAAAGAGGAATCATTCGACAAAAAAATAAAGATTGTCTTGGAATAAGTCTCTCTCTCTCTCTCTTTCACAGTTTAAAATATTTTTTTTGGGAACAATATGAAGGCTGAGGTGCATGTATAATAAATTGTACAAAAACAAGAGGATCGTGTGTACATAGTTAATAATATTAATACTGGAAAAATATTTATTCTCTCTTTTTATCCATCCAACCATAATCCTGTCATCAGTCAGAATTTTCTAAATTTTTCAACACTTGCATCTCCATTTTCCCCCTCCCCTCTCATTTTTTTGAAAAATTATTATTCTCTCTCTCTTTAATATTTTCAACTTAATAATGTCAATAGGGGTTAATATATTTTTAAAATTGTTTTCATAATTTATTCATGACAATTTTTTTTACTACTTTTTCTGAGGGGGGCTCAGAACTTTATAAAGAAAATAAAATTATTTTAAAAACTTTGTCATTAAATGACAATGAAGATTATAGTTATCTCTTAACATGGAAAGGAAGGGGGTCAAGAGGAAATGGGGAAGAGTATCTTGATGTGAATCAGTACTGGGGTAAGTTTTTTTTACATAAAATTAGAATAAAGTCTCTCTTCTTTCTTTGTATAAAAAATAAGAGGGAGACTTTTTTTAATAGTTTAAGGGGAATTTAAATAAGGGTGAAAAGAGGATGTTCTTCTCAATATACAAAATAAATAAACTTTGTTTAAATTCACTTTTTTTCTTCTTTATTACTTAATTATCTCCCTTGCCTCATTATTCCAAATAAAAAATAGTGTAGACTGCATATTGTAGACAAATAAATTCTTGAGACTTTTATTAATGACAATAATTTTATTGACAAGTTTCAAATAATCAAGGAAAAATAGAGAAAGAGATGAGAAAAATAACAATAAAAAACTTGTTATTGTTTATTTGTTGTTAAAAAACTTTTATTTATAATAGAGAAATATATAATTTTTTTGTGTGTTGGAAACCATCAACAGGCTGTCTGTCATCTGGTAAATTTGGCTGGATGAATTTTTTTTCTAACCAGGGCGGCAAGTCATTCTAGATAAAATGCCATCCGTTTTTTGACAACTCTCTAACTTGAAACTCCAAAGTTCCAACATTAGAACATTGGAATTGGATGGCAATGCAAACCAGCTGCAGAGCCCATTTTCTATCGGATATCTAAACTTTTTTGTTGAAATGTTCATCCATAAACGAAGCGTGAAATGAATAGAATATTTAAAGAATAGGTACAGTTCAACAGAGAGAGAGAGAGAGAGAGAGAGAGAGACGAGTCCTTATTTATTATAAAGTGTGTGTAGTACCTCCCTTACTTCTCTGAATTCTTGTTGTGGCTTATATAACAACCAAGTTGATTATGGAGAGAGAGAGGCATATAAAAATGAAGGAATGAGGGACTGAGCATATGGGTTCATTATCTATATCAAGTTGAACGAATTTAAAAACCACCCTCTCCTTATTATAACTATTTAACTGTATTAGTATTACCTTCCTCAACTTGAGCATGAAAAATCCATTCCCTTCATTCACCAAAATCCTCATCGTCTCTAATACATTTAAAAAATTAACTAGTGAAAATATTGAAGAAAAAAAATACAATTTTTGTCTTTTTCAACCCCTTTTCTTTATTTTTGACTTTTCCATATTTAATAACATAGAGAGAGAGAGAGAGAGTCAAGTTATGGAGGAGTATCAGTAATGCTCCATTTTTTTGATCCATTGTGAATTCTCCCTCACAAATATAATTTCCGCTCACCCGCATTCTTAGCCCTTCTCCTCTTGGTAGAAAAATGAAAGATAGAAAAAAGTGAAGGATATTATAACAAGCTGACATTCTCTCTCTCTCTCTGTGATGATGATGATGGTGGTGGATTCCCAAAAACCAGGTTTCTCCTTTTTAAAATTCTCCCAGAGACACAGACAAGAGACGAGAGGGACAGGATGATGACATTCTATGATATGTCAACTGAGCCTCATGAAACTGAAACTCTAAAAAAATTTAACCAACCACACACAGCAGCAAACTTGTAAAAAAAAGACTCTCTTCAAGGAATGAGTTTTGGGATACTTGTACAAGTACGAGTATAGCATTTTTACCATGAGATTCTACAAGGAGGAGGAAAGGCCTGTCTTTTATCCCTTTTGGTTATTTTTTACTCTCACATTTGTTGTCTAATACATCTCTCTCTCCTCGTATTTTTGTGCATATGCCATATGCCATATTTTTCTTGTTTGACAAAAATCCAAATATTATATCCATGTGCCTTAGCTACTTTTTTTGTATTGTTCACAGAGTACAATATGAAATGCACGTAGTAGTGGGTGAGCACAATATTTTTTCTCTCAAAAAATAAATAAAATGAAATGTGACCAAAGGACAAGAAAAATAGAGAGAGAGAATCAACCGAAGAAATAATCCGAGCGAAGAGAGAGAGAATCATCTGTCCTGTACTACTAAATGTAGTACAGCCTGTACTGTACAGGACAACCAAAAAAAAGTAATAAGCGTTCATCACAAAATGAAATTAAATCGGATTTCCAGCGGATGAGTTACATTTCATAATAATTCTCTCTCCCTCTCAATCCTCTACTACGACAATAAAGGGGAGGGGAATTGAAATATATTTTTTAAGGTTATTTTTATTCTCTATTGTCCCTCCATTGGGCTACTCGTTTTTCCAAAATCCAAATGTGCCATGATTTTAAATTTTCAAATATATTCTGTATTACATGACATATACGCACTCTTACATTTCTCACCCCGCAGAATGACCGAAAGAGAAGCACGTTCAGCTCCACAATACAAAATAGGGGTAAAGAATATTACAGAAATATGTACACTACGTACAAAAAGCCTCACTGTGGTCGGTTGAATAGAACATACCTTTTTTTTACTATTCACTTGCTCCCATATGTACCATCAAGATAAACTTATAGATTATATATGGACGTTGGTTTTTTTAGAAAAAAGACAAGATTTTTCCTTGATATAAAATGATAGGGTGAGCTTTTTTCTGTAAAAAATAAACTTTTTTGGCTTTGAGATGGACTTTTAGCCCGGCATGGGGTATAGTTGACGGTAGGTTTGTCTTTGCTTTTTTTTATAAGAGTTTTTTGGTTGTCTACGTTTATTTGTATTTTATATTCTTTTATCTTCCATTTAGACAGGATTGAGGAGACGACGACAGAGATATGACCTTCCTCTTTCTTTTTTAAAAGAATGACCAAAGTGGAAATTATTTGTGGCACAAAAAAGTGACAAAAAAATTAGTCTTTTTATTCACTGATGACTGACGATGAGAAAAAATAATTTCTTGTTTATTGTCGTCATAATTTTTAATTCAAATGTGATTACACCATCATTTCTACATAAAATATTTTAATTAGTTAAAAGTAGAAAAACTTGTACAAGTACACTTGAACATGTGTAATATAAATTTTTAAAATAAAGAAGAGGGAGGAATTTTTGGATTTTTTTAAGGGTGAAAAAAAAGAAGTTTTTAAAGTAGCTGTTAACTGCGGTTGGAAAATAAGTTGAGCTATTCAAGATAAATCGGTGAGAATGTGTCCCCCCTCTTTTTTTAGTGAAAAATGAAAGGTTATGCTCCACGATATCAAAGGAGAGAGTGTGTAGGAGGGGGAGAGCGGAAGTATGGGATCAGCCCCAAAATATTCTTATTTGCTTTTCCCCCATTTCAATCTTGTCTTTTTCTTATATCTCCAGTCCTATTCATCTTCTCCCCATTTGCAAACATACATTTCTTTACTCTGTACAAAAAGATGAAGATGACTGTCTCATTTTTTTGTGTCTCATCTTTTCTCTCCTCTTCCTTTTTCAAGTTCACAGATACTTTTGTGGGGGTCAATGTGTGACATTTTTCTTCAAAAGTACCAAGATGAAAATCATTTCCCATGTAGTTTCATTTTAAATATTATAAATTCTGGAAAATATCTGTAACAATTATTGTTATTGTTTGACTAAGGAGAATTGTATTTAATTTAATAATTAATAACAAATTATATTTTATATTGATTAGTGTTTACATATATTTTACAAAGAAAAGAGTCCTTGATTTCTTGTACACAACAAGAAAATTTGTCTCGTTGCAATTGACATGATAAATTATTGAATTTGATTGTAACTCCTTGTCTCATTTTCAAGCAGAAAATTGAAGTGGTGATTGACAGTGTGAGTTTTGTGTTTGATGTATGAAATATTATGTATCATAAAAAGAAGTGAGGAGGATCAAGGTGAGAGAAGATTTTTTGATGGATCATCAATATACCCAATTATTGGATGAGCATATTAGCATATAAATTATGGTTTTATAAGACAAATCATATTACAATTATAATGGTCACGCACACAACATGACACAATTACTTACTCTATCCCTCAATACTGTTAAACCATTTCTCTCTCTCTCTGTCTGCCCAACTCGTTTCCAATATTTCTTCAAGTTTGTAAACATGATGAAGAACCACCACATGATTATTTTCTTGTTGAAAGCATAACATCCAAGTAAATTTGATGGCAAATTAATTGCCCCATACTACTTCCACTTTTTTATATACCATTCCCCCCCTTCATCCACCATCTCCTACTGCATTCCGCAACTCTGTTGTTTTTTCATCCATCCTCTCTCTTCTGTGAGGGCCTTCCATTTTTTTTGTAAAGAATCTCGGTCTGTCCAAACCACATGAAATTTGTTTGTTGAGACAGAATACAAAATTGTTAGAAAGGAGGAAAGATAAAGAAGTGGAAAAGATGAAGGAAATGATACAAATCTTTTTCTTTATTTTTTTGTTGATATTTTTGATCCACTCAAGTCTCTCATAATTACAATTAAAAAAAGGAGAATTAGAATCTTTTTTAATTTTTGTGGACTAAATTATGCACATATATATCTTCATTATAATTTTAAAATGAAGGATGAGGGTCTCTAACAATGTTTTTATTGTATGTACATACTGTAATGTAATGTAATGAAAGAGAGAGAGAAACTATTGTAGACATATTTTATACATACTGACAGTTCAAGTTGTAAAGAGCCGAAGATTATCTCGTGTATAGTCAACCTAACAATTAGCAAATGGTCGTAATTGTAATTATTAAGTGCTTCAAATGCCGTCCTACATATTTATTACTCTACTCCTTAAGATTAGAGAGTACATCTTTATGTTTTGAGATGAGATGAAGAAAAATTCTTTTTTTTTCTTGTTTTCTTCGAGAAAACAGAGATAGGTCTCATGTACAAATATTCAATTCCATTTCACCGTAGAACCATCAGGAAAGATTCAATGTCATAAAACCTTGCTAAAGGAAAACATTATTATGTGGATAGAATAAGTGTGTGTGTAATGGATATGGGGTTATCTGTACACAAAAGGGAGAAAAATATCATGTGAGTCTACACAAATCTTGCTCTACTACTTTATGCAGATGCTGGCAATCTTCCTTTTAGCTCCTTCACAATATATCCGCCATATGAGAGTACATACAGACAATGTATGAGGGAATATCAAGAGTCATTACATTGCCTTGTTAAGTTCACACAATGTGGATGAGGACAGGTTCCTTCTTGTTAACTGTCTGTTGTATTGTGTATGGGGTAGGGGTAGAGCCCATTTTCTTGACTCAATTTGTATTAAAATCTCCCCCTCTCTCTCCAATTGAGTTAGACAATTTTTTGACCATGTCTGTCCATGAGAACAACTCTCCAAACAGGAGCAAAAGTTGTTGCCCAAAATAATGAAAAGTTGATTGTTGAAGGAAATTCATTTAATAAAGTTCACACACACACAAAGTCAAAGGGGGAGTAGACGATGGGGTTGAAGAGAAAAAAACAAATTATTGTGCATGTACATATGTAATAATGTATAGGAGAGAGGGTATGTATATTATAAAGTTTTTGTTGTAGAAATTAATTGATCGGCTACTGTGTGGTTGCCCCCTCCTTTGATTTCCTACTTGAGACTTACCCTCATGTGAAGGATAATATAGATACCTCACATAAAAGTTCAATGTAGTTAGTTAAATGGGAGACAGCTCACCACCATATAAATTATATAAAATTACCACATTATTTGCATAAACTCTACTCTTATTAGTTTCCTCTCTCTCTCTCTGCTATTCCGACAGTGTATGGATTTCTGTTGTTGTAGCGGATTGCAAAGTCAAAGTGCATTTTTGCAATAAAATGCATTATTTATGGGTGTAGGAGAAACAGGACTACACAACGTGGTTGGATTGAGAGAGTCGAAAACTAGATTTTTTTTATTATATAAATATTCATTACATTTTGATATTATAAAAAATGTTTAATTTTTAACAAGTCTCAACTTAATTTGTAATGTGATACTTGAAATACGTTTGTTCATTTTGAAAAATAATTTTAAATGTTTGAAAGTTTATATACAGAGGTGAGCAAAAATTTCTAAGTCGATTGCCGGATAACTTTTTTTCTAAGTCCCAATTTTGATCGTCATTACAACAAATTTTTCGAAATTTTTTGTGGGTCAAATTGTGATCAAAATTTTGAAAATTTTGCTTACAATTTGTTGACTGGGATTTGGACTTAGAAAAAAAGTTATCCCACAATCGACTTAGACATTTTTTTGAAAAAGTCCCACTCCCAGTACCCATGCTCACCTCTGTTTATATGTAATTTTTTTTTTAATTTTTTTCAAATGTCTCTGTGATTCGTCATCAAAGTGCACAAGTGACAATTATAATTTGTCTCATATTGGCAATGTTGCCAATATTATCAATCATCAATTAAGTTGACATGGTGTGATGTCCTATTATTATAAAATGGGATGAAAAATTGATTGTGTCCACATGGGCAACTTTTTCTTGTCTGTGTCATGTGTGTCTTGTATAAAAATGTGTCCACGTATGTGGTTCATTATGTATTATATTTTACTTGAAAGGAATTTATGGGGTTATCAAGTGAATTGAAAGAAGAGAAAAAAAAATATAATTATAATACGATACTTTTTTACATTAGAGGAAAAAAAGGATTATTACAAAGTCATGCATTTAAAATGATTAGTATATAAGTTGATAGACCACATGTTTTTTTTTATATTTGCATATTATTATGAATCCAATTTTTGTAAATAAAATCTTGTTTTCCTATGGGTGGTGAACCAACGACTTTTTTTTCGTCTTTTTTTCACAACAACAAACGTCCATTACCAAGAAAGCTCTTTCTTGAATACATTTTTTTGATTATTTTGTATATATCATAATAATAATATAAAATAAGGTTATACATGTTGTTAATTGAGTTGTAAAAGTTATTGTGGTAAAAGTATTTTTTTAATAATAGAGATAAAAATGACAAGAGTACAATACCCACCCAAAATGAGTTTATTGTGTATGATATTTATACAAGTCTCTTGAAAATTGAAAAATTTATAACAAAATAATTTCACATCCTAACTCGTTCTGTCAACAGAAGGAGACAGTCTCAATTATAAGAATACCAATTAGTTATTAAAGAGAGAGAGAGACAAGAAAATAAAATAAAAAAAATTGGGATAAATGAATATGTTTGGGTACTTCCGTATAATTTACATGTGATTTTAGTTGTATTATTATCATATTAGAAATTGGATTGGCTCTGTTGAGGGGGGCCATAAGGGCAAACACACAGACAAAATAATTTTGTAACGGTAGATATATTAATATACAGTCTCATACACTCCATCAATGACACCACCAATGTATCTGCCTTACCTAAAGGCTTTTTCCAAATGGTACGTACGATTATACTCTGTGTAAAGTTATTTACGGAAATGGGGAATCAAAATAAATAATTTCTTTCTCTTGGTGGTAAATGTCATTCATTATGTATATTCCTAGAGTAGAGTAGGTAGTTCATTCAATTGTAATGGGCATAACTGAGGCATTGAACATGGGACAATATGTACGAGTCGATGCGAGTTACAAATTGAATCTTTTTCTCCCCAAATGTTATTGGAAGCACCTGTAAATGTAATGTGATGCAAAGTGAGCACTCAAGAGCTTTTACTAATAGGCTATCCACTCTCGTACAAACATTACATGGGGGGTTAGTGTGAAACATAAGTATAACCATCCTGTATGTAATACATATATGTGTTATAGGCAATTCATTCATGCATGAGCTGTCGTCTCCTTTCCCTCCCCTAATTCTCCAAAAATGTGGAAAATGTTTTGTACATATTTTTGCTCCCTCATCACACGCAACTTTTCCATGTTACATGCATACTAAATACTATGAAACTACTCTAATATATATAGGAGGGGAAGCCACTCCAGTTTCGGAAAATTTGTTGAGTTGGTCTGGTTTACGTTGAGGTTCGGCAAGAAAGATGAAAAGGTTGAGTGTGTTGGTGTTTCATTCCGACCTTTTTTTTACCGCATCGTAATGTGGCATAATAGAGTTGTTTAGTTTATTGGCATTGGCATTGGCTTCTCTCTTTTTTTCCTCTTGTTCACCTCCCAAATCTTTTTTTTTCTTCTTTTCTTCTTTCACTCCAACTAAAAGTAGACTGTAGATTTTTTGGTGTGATTTTCCCAACTTGTGGAAAAAAAGTCATTCATTCATTGTATGGAGTTGCACGTCCACAAAAACCAATTGATCGCATTTTTTCAAGAAAGGAAATTGTTGAACCTCATTTGTTAATTTTGTCAGATCATATGTCTTCCCTGGGGTTCTCCATGACTCTCTAATAATCCCACAATAAAAAATAGTCAGGATTCATTTTTTACCAAAAATCTTTTTCTTTACTTTAAAAAAGAACTTTGTATTCCGTACTGTATCAGCCAAAAAAATATTTTTTTTAACACAAGGGCCAAGGGGTAAAATTTTTTTTGTAAAGAATTTAATCATTGAGTCAAGAAATAAAAAAAGAGTTGGACTTTGGGCACAATTAGTAATAAATATGATGAAAATGGAATTAAATGACAAAAATGGTTTTTATTGACATAAGGCAACTTAGTTTTGTGGTGTGATGGGACTGATGGGAGTTACAAATGAAATAAATAAAAATTTATCATTTGCCTTCGCCTCTCTTGTTTGCTCCTCTTTTATATAAAGAATAGTGTTAAAAATATGAGATATAAGGAATAGAATTATATATTGTTAATGGAGGTTGGCGTGACAGTTGAATATAAATTTTTCCATGAGTTTAAAATGAAAAGAGAGAGAGAGAGCTTGTTTCTGTCTCTCTGTAACTTTGTTATAAACAGAGAATGTGTTGTATTGGATGGAGTGATGCTGAAATGCCGATAATTACAAGAGGAAATAGAAAAGATTTGGGCTCGTGTATACTTAAATATTATTTGACGAGCTTAGCATGTCCTTGGTCAGTATTAAAAAGGTTTTTTTTTGTTTTTTATACTACAACTTGTACATGACTTTATAAGAGAAAAGAAAATATCTGTATATTTAGAAAATTTATACACATATACAAGTCAATAGAATAGCTTAGCTTTAATTTTTAGCGACTGAATTGTAATTCAGAATAAATATCTGCATATACTCACAACAAGAGTAGTGGCTAGTACATAGTTAAGAGTGGCAGCTCAAACTAGTAAAAAGAACAAGAACCCATTTTCTTTAGAGACACAAGAAATCTTTTTTTTTCTCTTTTTTTTTCTTTTTTTTATTTATCTCCTCATATTTCCACACAGCCACACTCAAATGATGCAAAAATTGTTTTTAAATTCTATACAAAAAATTCTTCATCCTCATCAATATACGCTAACGAATCCTTTTGCAATTTTAATTATTTCTCCTCTCTTTTTTTGCAAATCTTACACTCACTCCTATGATAAGTACAGTGAAGCAGTGTAATATATTTGTGTTGTTATACTTTGAACTTGTCTTGGAATTAGTAAAATGTTTACACATTTTTTCTTGTATATGAGAAATCATGTTAAAAAAACAGAATATTAAATATTATGCTCCATATCTCTTATGCATTTTTCCCTTTGACTAGACAAAGGAGAGAAAAATTTGGAATGAAATGAGTAAAAAAAATTGTACAATCACGTGATTGTTTTTGACAATGTTAGAATGTAAAATAAAATGTAATTTTATAATTCTTTGTCATAGAATATTTTAAACAAATGCTGTGTTGTTCAATTTATCTAGTAAAAACTGTAATCATCCCCACGTCTTCGTCATGTCCTCCTTCCATTCGTTCCTTTGAGTTTGACGACATGTACAAAAAAAACATTAGTTTAAAGTTAAATGAGAAGTTGGAACATTTTAAGTGTTTTTTTTTCAATGGATTCTCATGTAACCTTCTTTTACTTTTTTATTTGTAGTCGACAAAGTTATTAAAATTATGTTTACTTTGCAAATTTACTAGTAAAAAAAATTTAACTTGGCCTATGAACGATAATTTTATGTATATATAGAAAAAACAACTTTTTTTTATGACTTACAATAAACTGGGAAATTCCCATTAACTAGTCCGTTTAGAGATAGAAAATGTAAAAGTTTTTAAAAAAATGAAGACATAATTATTTGTAATGTTTCCAAATTATGATGATGACACGACCATTATTATTAAATTCTTGTTATCTCATCATCCAACAATTAAAAATTACACGTATACATAATCCCAAGAAAAAAATCCAAATTATTCAACGAGAAGAGAATTCAAGTTCTATTAATTGTTATTAAAAAATCATCAATACATATTTCTAGATAAGCTCAATTAATATTATTGACAGTCATTAATCTATAAACTAAAATGATTTTTCTAAGAAAATGAAAAGATCAACATGACTTTACATTGAGAAGATGAAGAAAAGAAGGAAAGATGGTGGTTATCTGTACAGATAGAACGTAAAAGCAGAGAGATTTAGATTCAAATTCATTCTAGCATATGACATGATGAAAGCAAGAAAAAATGTAGAGGCACTTTTAGCAATGATCCTTAATAACTCCGTCCAGATGAGGATACGGAACACGCCCCCCTGAGAAAAAAAAATTGGGTAGGATAATGCATAACATTCACACAGTCTCTACATAGAGACGGATGGAGAGAGAGAGAGACGGAGAAGAGTTTAAAGTTGGAGAGAGAGAAAAAAATAAGTCGTTTGCACATAGTTTGTCACTATACACAATTCGTTGGGTAGATGGTTTTTATGATGATGATGGCCATAGGGAATAAATACCACCAAGTCAAGTGTTCTATGTGTACTCCCATGGAATATTATTAGAGTGGTGAAGTATGTCTTTTTAAATTATTTATATCCTTCCACTATCAAGAAGGATTGTAATCTAGAAATCAATAGTAAAATATTAATGCACTAAATTATCCTGATTATCCTTGATCAACCCTTCTTCCCCACATATCCCACATCTCTCTCTCTCCACTATGTACTGTATGTCTCTATATGAATAAAAAATTGCCCTCTACACTACTCATATGCTTAGGTTAAATGCTGTCTCTGTGTGCTATTTAGTAACATAATAATTAGGAGAAAGGCTGTGTCTCTGTAGTGTGTGTGTGTTTAAAGGAATGCTAAATAAATATACCAAAGCTACTGCATTCTCTCAGTTAATTTATTCTTGTAAAAATTCAGTCGGTTCTGGTTGTGGTCTTTGTTCCTCTTCCAAGTCTTGGAGATTACAAATTTTTTTTTTTTCATCAACGGGAGTCCCATGAAATGAGAGAGGAACACACACAAGAGAGAGAGAAAGAAAAGAGATTTTAAAAAAGAAAATGTGAGCGAAAGAGAATTCTTCTTGGTAAATCAAATGGTGCTTGGCTAATTAATTCCTTGTCATAACTCACACGCTCATACGCTCCCAGTCGTCGTCATCCTCATCCTCGTCGACTCGATTCTTTCTTCAAGAAATTTTTAATTTTTTTACACTTCTATTCCCCTTTTCTTAAATAATGTCTACACATGTTAAACTCATACATGTACATATAACAACACATGGGCCATGACTTTTTTTATATTGTATTTTATATTCTAGCCACTTTTTTCTCTTTGTTTTTCTCTCTCTCTCAAATTTACGTAATTTCGGTGGCAGTTTATCGGGCGTTGATGGTGGTGGTGGTTATTGCTAGGGATTTTATTGCCTGATAAAAATGAGAGCAGACTATAAGTAATACAAATGTACATGTATACATTATTAAATGTAAAGGAACTGACTTTATCTCCAAAATCAAGTGTCTGTAATAGTTTATTCTACAAAGATTTCTAGTCTAAGAAAAAATGGCGAGAGTGCAAGACTAGTCTCAAATGTTATTGTTTGTTGATAAATTTGTATTGGAGGAAGCAAGTGGAGCTTGGTAATTTTCATGCACTAAAACTTTAAATATATGAGCCTTTAAAAAAATAGTACAATTCCTCCACTACAAAAAACCAAAAAGTCTATTTTTCTTGGTCTAGTCAAATCTGTAGAGAGAGAGGGAGAGAATAGTTCAAGGGAAATTAATACGTGCCGCGTCACTGCAAACCGAGAGAGAGAGAGAGAGAGAGAGAGAGAGAGAGAGAAAAGGGCAGAAAGGTGTACACTGTACACTGAATTATAATAGTAAAATATTATGATGAATATAAAATGGATAAAACATGTTTTCATCAAAAGAAAAAAGTTTTAAAGTAGAAGAGAAAAAAAAGAAGAGTTTCATGTAAGTTTAGCCATGCCGAGTACTTAATTCTGAAATAATTAGTCACTTAATTATTCAATTAGACGCTAACATTGTCTGCATTTAGGTTATTTGATTATTCAGATTGGTATACTAAATATTGTGGAGGTGGAGGAATAATAAAATGAAAAAATTTGTTCGTGTAAATTACTCGCTCTTACCAATTTATTGCTTCCCCTGTTCATCATATTTATACTCAAGCATGCCAATGAATCCCATTTTAGTCTTTTATCACAAATTTACATTCCCAACTTTTTCCTCTTCCTTCCTCATCCCCACACACTCCACATTTTTTTATACCCCAAAAACTTTTGCTTCCTCATTATTCAATCCGGAAGCCTCCCAACTCTTTTTTTCTTTACACATTTTTGAAACAATTATTTCACCCAAAGAAATTAGAGTATAATTATATTCTGATTAGATCATTAAAGTATAAAATTAACTATTTAAACAAAATATTTCCCTAATTAAGGATTTTGAATATATTCCCAGCAAAAGAAAGAGAGAGAGGACAGAAATATTTTATTGGTAAAAGGGAAAAACCGAAGAGGTGAAATAGCAAAATGGAATTGGGGCATGGAGGTAGACATAAAAGAGACATTAAAAAGGAAAAAAGGGGGAGGGGGTTTAGTTAATGAAATAGCCTGAGTCAAAGATGCAATAAAATGCAGAGATTGCTATAAATAGCAAGATTTCATTCTTGTTCATCCTGAGGAAGAAGAAGAAGAAAAAAAAGTGGAGGAGGTGGAGAGTTTGAATATGTAAAGTCTTGAGGTTCAAAGAGCAATGGCTTGTAATAAGATCCTGTATAGAATTCAAAGTATAAATGATGCTTATGCCCACCAACAGTCCCCTCAACGTCAAAATGCAATCCACACATCCACAATGCCAATGCACAACATCATCACACACATGATAATCGTCTCTCTCTCTCTCTCTCAAGTACATAGGGAAAAATATGTTCCTATACTGTCACTATATTATGGCCATTAAAAATCAAAAAGGTATATCTCTGTAATGTAAGAGTGTACATTACAGAATTTTTCAAGAGTCCACACTCTCCTCCTGAGGTTTCTCGCTTCTACTAGTTATGCCTATATTTACTACTCCATTGTATACGAGTACCTCCACAAAAGATGCATTAAATTCAAACCCCCCGAGTTCAGACTCTTTTTTTACCTTAAGAACTAACTAATCGTTAACTTATCTCTCTCTCTCTTGAACTTTATATGTTGAACCATTGCACTTATGTGATTAATGTACGAAATCTTTTTTTCTCCACATACCTTTGCCTTCTCCTACATCACATCTACATCCATAGAATATTTTTAGAGTTAGCAAGAGAGCAGTGAATAAACTTATAGATTTTTGCCTTTTGAAAGAATAAAATATTCTCTCTCTCTCTCTATTTAGCCATTTACAAAGTAAAAAATTCATAATGTGAAATGAAAAATAATCTGCACAAAATCTCCTTTTGTGTGTGTGTGTATTAAATCTATTATATCAATTATAGTCTATAATATTAATCCTAAAACTATACTTTGTACATATAACATTATTATTTATACTACTCTCTCACATGTGATTAGATTTGGCTACAATTTCTAAGAGGGGAAAAAAGGGGGGCATTAATATTCAACATGAAATTGAATTATTTCTAATCGTTGAGAGAACTCTTGTACAAGTTGAACGTTTTTATATTATTTATTTTATTTTGCATTCATGACCAATAAAAAAAAAGACTTTCAATATACATACAAATCACATATATTGTTTATACATTTACTTACAAATCAAGTCTCAAAATACACTTGACTATCATACATAATGTGTATATCTGTATATTTAAACAATTTTTTTTGTTTATTAAAAACTCACTGCAGGTATCACCCACAGAGAGTATGCACATACATGTATGTACTGTTATGTATTACAACTAGAGATAAATAAGCATTTAAAGTGATTATCGGACATGGCGCAAAACAATTTTTTTTAAAAAAATATAATCATTAAGCTAAAAGTCTGGCCTTATTCGATTCGAATAGAAATAGTAGAGAGAGAGAGAGTATAATAGATACATAGTAATATTTCATGTATAGATTAGTGATATAATAGAGTAAAAATATGTTGAGTATGTTGTGTGTGTGTGTGTGTGGATCTGGAGGTAAAAAGCCTAAGGAATAATAAAATTGAAGTAAGTAGAGAGTTAAAGTAAGTGAATAAGAAATTCATGGCTGAATCGGCATTTAATGTGTACTCGTATATTGTATGCACGTGTATGAGTTCATGCGGCCATGTAGTAAGGAGCGTAGGAATCATCATTAATCATCAGATCAGTATCTTTGTACGATTTGGAATAGGGATGGTCTCTCTCTCTCTCCTCTGTATCTTCTTACGGTGTATCCCCCCTCTCTCTTATTATTGCCTTCATCATCAAAATAGGATGTGTGTACATTTTCAAATGTATAGAAATTTAAGACTGAGGCAAAAAAGACAGACAGATGAGAAAAATGAATCTTGTACAGATACAGGAGTTAGTTAGTAGTACACATTTTACATTTATTCCATTCGATTCAAGAGGAATTTGAAATCTCTCTCTCTCTCTGTCTTTTGAAGGAATAAAAATTATATTATGATTATTACCCCTATATTAACATATATATATATACTACAGAACAGACAACAACATTATTTCACCTAAACCTCCTCTATTCATTTTAAATCTTAAAGCTTGAAGCATCTCTGTTCAAAATTCACATTGCTCAATATTCACATGTTTTCTATTAGGATACATTAAAAGTGATACAAGAAAAGCAAGTTTAATTAATGGAATTTATTATTATAATCAAATCCATATGAATCCCCCCCCTCTCCCTCCTCTCCTGTAAGATCAGTACGCCTCAACTCTTGTCTCTTCAGTCCCTGTCGTTGTCTACCTCATTTAATGTACCATCAAAAAAATCAAGGATGCTCTCAAACTCACAAAAGACTCACCAACTTCAAAAAATGAAGGGAGTTGAGCCATGTGTACACACTAAAAAATATACACATTCTTATACATTGTACAATAGACAAATGTGAAAGAAACAATAAACCAAATAAGAAACATGGAAACCATTTAAGTAAATAAAATCCTTTCATTGAATATGTAAGCCTTCCTCTAATTATACTAATCAAGGGAATATAAATTGAAAATAAAAAAACTTCTTTTTTTTCATCTCTCCTCCCTCTCCTTTCTACATTGTCTCTCTCTCTCCTTAGAAAATTAAATGTACAAAAATATGCTAAAATTACCCACTACCACTAGCGAGAGATAAATACTTTTGAGTGATACTTTGAATAGAAAACTTTCCATTCCTTAAATAAAATTATTATTTGTTTCTTTAAATCTCATCTTATCCTCTAACATTCTCATATCACACTTAAATATCTCCACACAGGCACATTACTTCACATTAGACAATTCTCAGGGGGTGGAGTAAAAAAGAGAGGCTAAATACAATTAAATTATATTGGCAAACTTGGCAATGTCATTTCTAGAACAATATTCTCCTCTCCCCCCATCATCATTGTCCTTCATCAAAATCTTTTTGGGAAGAATAATTATAAAAATTTAGTCAATATCATTTAAAATACATTCATCTGTATCTGTATTTTACACAGACGAGACAGACAAGGATGAAGCAGGGGGGATAAAAAATATTTTGTGGCTGACAGCTTTACTCTACGAGGACTATATTACATGTACATGTACAGGAGAAGACAGAAGACAGAGTAAATATAAATGTTGGAGCATGTAAATTGACACATTAAAAATTAAATATACACAAAGATGGGGTGTCAGGAGAAGAGAGAGAGAGAGAGATGGGGAGGGAGGGAGTGCGTAGCACAGTGTAAGATGGAAAGAATAATATCAAGAAGAAGAAGAAGATGAAAAAAATGTTCACCGGTATTTTAATGAGGTTCTTGAAGCAAAGCCATTTGCGCCTTTTTTGGCTAAAAGTCCACTGGGGAGGATTTCGGTTGAGCCGACATTTTAAAAAACGATTATTCGCGTAGGTTCAAAGTAACTTTGACGAAGAAAGAGAAAGAACAATATAATTACTCTGAGAGAGAGAAGGAGAGAGATAGGAAAACAAAAAAAAGCAACATGAAGCTCCCGCTGTTCTACATAATTATTCATCTTTTTGTATTAGTCCGACGATCAGTTATACATAATAATGTAATAATAATAGAATTTCATAGCTTAGACACAACAGACACATACCACCAAACAAAAAAAAAGAATTTTGTCTTTATTTTACTACATGAAAATATTTTTATATCATGATATATTACATAATACATGGACATGCATAATCCACCATCCCTATAAATAAATACAACACACATGAAAAATCTTTGGTCAATAATATAAAATGAAGGAGAGGGAATATAAGTAATAAGTTTTAGCATGTAATCTGGAGAATGAATCTCCACACATGCACACACACACAGACACGTAAACTAAAGAATAGAGATAGGAGGGAAGAGCAGGAGTGAAGACTATGGAAATGAGATTCAAATGGGCACTAATAATAGTACCCCAGACCATATAGGCGAAAGACGAAGAAGATGAGAAAAAAAAACTCTTTTGTGATTTCAAGAGAAGGAAAAAGTAAGGAAAAAAGGGGGTTTGGTTTTCTTGGTCTTGAGCATGTACCATCCATTTTATGGTAACTTTTATCCCAACTAGTATTTTCTGCACAAGCCTCCTCTTTTTTTTATTATACAATTTAGACAAGAAAGGATATAGACATGCTCCTCGTCTCATGATCCTTACGCTACGAGTACTCCCCTTCTCTCTTATGTCTGTATTGTAAATAATATTCATTTCATGTACAATACAATAAAAAATGGGGACTATATTTGTCCATTTTCGACTATTTTTGTTAAAAAATATGTAAATAATGTAAAAAATAGAGAGAGAGAGAGGGGGAGGGTGAAAAAAACGGTCATTTTTGTAGGAAAAATAGACTCGCCTAGTAGAGAGATAATGTGGCGTATAGTATTTTTACCCTTTTTAGATATGTGGAAGATGAGAAGAGAATTTTTGAGAGAGAATTTAATAGAGAGGGTTATGTAGAGAGAGAGAGAGAGAGAGAGAGAAGGGAAGAGTTGTGTGTGATAGTATGGGAATAGGAAGCGAATGAGTAGGAGATGGAGTAAAAAAAGGGACTGCCTGAGCGATAGACCAATGTAGTGAGACTGGAGAGTATGTATGAAAAATGGTGAGACCAACCATCTCACGAGCCGCACAGAATTACGTGAAAGGGGGAAAGGGTTAGGTCTACTCACACAAATACACACACAAACGTAGTGGAGAGACCACTCTGAGGAGGAAAAAGATAGAAAAGTGGAGTGGATTGCCCAAACGTAGCAAACATGCTCTTTTCCTCCCCAAACTCCCGCTCTCTCTCTCTCCTTCTCTACTTTTGGTGAGTTCCAAAGCTTTTGGAACTTGAATCACTTTGGTTTGCTGCTGGATGTAGCGATTCCTTTCCCAAAAAATTCTACATTCCCTAGTTTTCATTGAGAGATTGCCCAAGCAGAGCGGTCCGTCCGGGCTCCCCGCCCCTCTTCATATCATA
Organism: Arrhopalites spinosus; assembly: GCA_034700945.1. Classification (NCBI taxonomy): domain Eukaryota; kingdom Metazoa; phylum Arthropoda; class Collembola; order Symphypleona; family Arrhopalitidae; genus Arrhopalites; species Arrhopalites spinosus. The sequence continues at coordinate 41,050 of JAQIVZ010000055.1, forward strand.
TACATAACTACTCAAAACATTTTTTTTTCATTATTATTAAATACCTATACCCAATACACAATACACCTTCAATATATTTATGTGTACACACGCCTCAATTCAATTGTGCACCACCACCATCAACTCAACTACTACACTATCTTGTTTTTACAAATATTTTCATTTATTCTCCACAGAATACATGGAGACACTCAACTATTTATCAATAATCAAACTTCCACGAATTTTATTTATCAACTACAATTAAAACATCCAATTTCTTGTGTATAATCAACAATTTTCATCACAAGACAAGTTTTCACCAAAGTTTTTTTTTGCCGTTTTTTTTAATTAACCAAAATTATTTTAAAAAGATTTATTGTATATTTAAGACGTCTCCCCGTTTAAATATCATCATCAAATTTATTGGCTACATTGAAGAAAATTGTTTTTTTACCTAAAGTGCAACAATTTTTATCTGTTTAAGCTGAGCTACGCGGATTCTTTATTTTGGATTATTCCCTTTGGTTGTTTTTGACAGTGAAAAATATTTAATTGAATTTTAATATTAAACTACGACTTTTTTTGAAAAAAAGTGAATGGATAGTGAGTGAGTGACAAAGAAAAATTGTTTTTTTAAATATTAAAAAACGTAATTTTATAAGGATAATAATTAGTGCGACTGAAATTAAATTGAATTCTTTTTTTACAAATATTTTAGAAATTTCAACCCCATCAAAAATCAAAAAAACTTTTAAAAAGTGCCCAGTAGTGAACAGAAACTGTCATTAATACAAAAAAACGAAAAAAAGGGTGTCAGTGTAATCTGTACATGTGGGGAGAAAAGATGAAGACTATGGAGACTATGAGAAAAGATTGTACTAAAAAAACAAGTTAAAGTTTTTAAAGTGGAAAAACAAGTGAAAGAGCGTGCGAGTTATTAAAATAGTAAACAACAAAAAAAAAATTATTATTTACTAGCCTATCTTCATCTTGTTCTTGTTTTTTTACTTGTTAAGAAGAAGAAGAATAGAAAAAAAAAAAATTTAAGTGACAAAGAAAAAATAAAGTGCTCAAAATTAATTCTTTCGAGTCATTTTCATCTTTATTCTTGGATTGTAAGGAAAGGACGGAGGACGTAAAAATTAGGAGGAAGCCTTGGATAATTTTTTTTATATACAAAAAATTTAATTTGTATCAAGTGTCTTTTTACTATAAAGTTTCCACTCGGTGTTGTTTTTTTATATAACTGAAAAAAAAGAGAAAACATTTTATTGGGAGCATGTATGAAAACTACATCACAGTTTTATATTCATTGTGTCCATAAGAAATAAAACTTTACAAGTTTGGATTATTTTACTAAATAAAAAGTCTCCCCCACGTCCTCAACGTCAGTCTTCTCTACCGGTGTGTTTATTGAAACAGGAAATGTGAGTGAAAATTTATATTCTGTCTCTGTCTCTTTCTGTCTACCACAGTTTTTTTTTTGATATTCGAATATAGAAAATTATTATTGTCTATACTTAACTATTACAATACACCTCCAGGTTTTTTTTATTACCTCTGTCATTATTTTTGCCCTCTGTCTCTCTGTTCTTCCGCCCTCCGTTCCGGTTTGCCAAAAACAAGGGGGAAATTTCACATTTTTACTGTTGTACACCCTCCTCCAACTTTTTAATTACTTTTACCGGCTTTTATCTTAAATAAAATGCTTTTTGTCTATTTTTGGCTCTCTTATATTCCTCGACGGTTTCTTTGCAAAATTTTTCAAAAAATTGTCTCAAATTTGTTGTAGGTAACACAAAAGATAAATATTTTAGTGTCAGTTACTTTTGTATCAAAATAATTTGACAAATTTCAAGTGTTCCTTAAAATTAAGTACCTTTATTTGATGATGTTGAGATTATTTTTGCAAAAAACAATGCGAAAAACAAATAGAATAAAAGACATCAATTTTGTCAAAGTGTGGTTGCAATTAATGTTAAAAGTTAAAAAAAGAATAATTAAGTGAAAATAATTAATTAAAGCTCCCCTTACAGATAATCTTTCTTTTATTAGAGGTTGGAGGTTGTAGAGGAAGAGAGGAGGATAAGATAAAGATGTGAAATAAATTAAGATGACTAAAATAGTTAGATAATTTTTTTATCCCTCAAAAATTCTATAGTACAAACTTAGCTTAAAAAGGTATAGTCATAAGATTGCAAATAAAGTGATAAATAAATTGAAACAGAGAGAGAAGAAAAAAGTTTTTAGGGAAAAGAATAAGGAAGGAAGGGATGAATGTAAAGTGCGGGTGTTTTGAGACATGAATTGACTGACATTTATGCATGTAAGACTGTCTACATTCATGTGATTATGCGGTGAGACTTTTCTTTATAGCTTCAGCTGACGATAAGACAGGGCGCTAAACGGTATTATATACCAGTCTTATACTGTGGAACCACACTCAATTTTCTTTTTTGACTATGGGCTACGAGTACACACACACACACACACACAAAACTCAACCGTCTTGTTCACTACAAGACATTTAAAAGTCTCTATAATTTAATATCTCTTGTGTACTCAACACTCATTTACTTGCATAACAACATTTACATACCAGAGAGAGAGAGGGAGAGGATCCACCAAAAAGTTTTTGATAATAAGATTATCAACAAAATAATAGAGATACAGGTAACAAGGATTTTATACGAGAAACATGATTATTATTTTACATTTTATTTCATTTCCACATTTCCAAAACTCTTTTTGTTTTTTTGTGCGTCTTCTTGCCTAGGATAAATTGTTGAGGGGGGAGAGTCTTATTATAAATGTAATTGGATGGTGTTTGTCCATGATTAAGATGGTTGAGTGTGTAGGGTTAGTTATAAGGAGATGGGAGACATGAGTGATGGCTGCCCTTAGTTCATTTCATACATTATACTCATAAGTCAAAGACTGCGTGGTAAGTTCATGTTCACACCTTCCTCATCCTCTCCAGCGTCATTCAAAAAAACTAAAAGATTTTTTCTCACCTTTACCAACACTCAAAAATTTTTCTTCCTCCTCTTCCTCTTGTATATCTGTAGGATTCCAATATTTTTATCATTTTGGGCATCCCCAAAACGATAGATTTGTAAGAGTAAGAATAATAATAAATTTCTATTGTGGTGAATTGAGTTATTGTATAATTAATTTTATGTAATAATACACCACCTCTTACCCCATTACCTATGAATAATGATGAGATTGTTCTTTTTTTCTCCATCTCAAAATATGTTTTTTTTTTCTGGTTATACGTTAAATGTAATAAAATATGGGGGTTGAGTCATAAAATTTTTGTCAAGAAAGAAAAAGATGGAAATTTTGTGTTGATTCTATATTTGTGAATTAGAATTACCTTTTCTCTCTCTCTCTCTTCCTCCGTTACAAATCAACATGATGTACATAAACTAGTACAAAAACAGTTAAGATTCCATGAAATGGAACTGAATCATAAAAAATGGAGAGAGAGCACAGAAAAAAAATAAATATGGAACAGTCTTAAGAGAATGCGACATTTTAAGATTTTTGTCGACTAAGGATTTTTAAAAAACTATTTTATTTTTTTTATTGTCAATTCTATTTCCATTTATGTGTACAATTTTTACGATGAATTCGTGACATGAGTTTAACCCATTAAGGAAATCGGTCGTGATAAAAAAACACTTTTTTATGAGTATTTCTTCTCTCTCTAACTCTCAGAGGTGATGGTGTTTGCAAAAAAGAAAAGAAAAAATATATATATTTCATAAATAATAACCATTTTTTTCATGAGTCTTTTTTTTCTCTCTCTCTCTTCCCCTCTTACTTATTGTACTAGTAAAATAAATGTGTTTTAATTATTATATGTTTTATGATAAAGTCTTTATTCTCCGTAAAAAATGTCCATGAATTGTTTTTTTTAATGTCAACCATTTTTCTCCTCCTCCTTGCTTTAGTAAAAATAATTTAACATGGAAATACATAGAAAAGGTTTTTTTTAAATAGCACAAGTAAAAATGTTGAAATGTAAATAAAAAAATGAAAATGGTCATTTTTTTCTGTTAACATTAATTTCTATTAGAGAGAAAAAAAAGATGTTATTTTTAGATTTCCATTTTTTACTAATAGACTGAGACTCTTTTTTTACTATATTAATTTTTTAAGACGTTGTAAAATAAAATAAAAAAAACTCTTTTCTTAAAATTCTAACATGAAAATATTATACAAATTTTTAATACAGAGAGTGTGTGTGTGTACTAGTACAAGGAACAGTAATTTCCAAGAGTTTTTAATGGTTGAAAAAAAAAGAATAAATAAAGGACATCTCAAAGTGATTCTTTGATTCTTGAGAAGAAGGAAGTAGAAAAAATGTTTTGAAAAAAAAAATTAAATTAAATGGAGATGGAGGTATAATGTAACGTACAAAGACAATGGAATGGAGAAATGGCATAGGAAATAAATATAATAAATAATTGTTTTTTATATTCTTTGGCTTGATTAGTCGTAGGATAAACTTTGAGAAATGTTTATCAAATTCTATTCAACTCCAACGAATTGTCCCACTCCAAACCAAACTGACGCCTTTGCCTTCTTCTATTGAAACAATCAATCCCTTCTTCTTTTTAATATTTTTTCATGGTATAAATTATTTTACCAATTAATAAACCAAAATGAAATATTTAAATCGGGGTCGATTTTTTCAATACAAAGACAAACCACAAACTCCTCTCTCTCTCTCTCTCTGTGAATATTATTTGTAAATTGTAGTGATCCATTTTGTGGCAATTTTTTATATACCACAATCAAAACAGTTGAGAATATTTCTATTGGAAATATTAAAGAGTGATGATGGAGTAATAAAAAAATGGTAAAGATTAATCAGGTCGATCAATAACTTGATTGTTTTCTTTATAAACAAACTAGGAAGAAATTCAAAACTTTTTTTTTAATGTCAATAACTATAATCGTAATTATTGAGAAAATGTAGTGTGAATTTTTTTTATTCAATAACTTTTCCACATTTCCCATTCCTAAGGTATATAATTTACAACATAAAATTTATGCATCAAAATATTGAGTAAAAAAAAATTTTATAGAAAGAGAAAATAAATAATAATTGGTAGAGAATTGACTTAAAAATCACAAAAAGAAGCAAAAAAAGAGGAAGAAAAAAAGACATTGAGAAGAATTTTAAGATAAAAAGAGAGAATCTCACATAAAAATTGAATAATGAATTGAGATATCCTACAGCAACATTCAATTTGATTACATTTTGAATCTGAGAAAATGGGAAATGCTGTAGGCAAAGAAAAAAAAGAAGAAATATTTTTTTACACTGTTATTTTATTATACACTTGAGTTATATTATTAAATTTTTTTTACTCTTATTGATCTTATAACAAACGAAAAGAAATAAAAATGCAAAACTGGATTAAGTTGAAAAAGTTTTTCGTTAGGAATAAAGAGGGAGGAGGAGGAGGGGGGGATTTATAAAGAAAGAAAAAAGGGAAGCCGAGGATATCAGGAGCTGTAAAACAAGAAAATATGTACCATCAGGTTGACGTTATGTGTGCCTTGAAACGGTCTCAGTATGGTTTTTCATAGGGATGAATAAGTGGCCTAACCACCATTAAAATTCCCCAAAATGATTGCACACAGACACTAATTAGGAGTCCCTACTCAGATTTCAGAAATTATTCCCTGTATAAATTGTTGGTAAAATATCACCAAATATCCCATGCTCTCTGTATATTTTATAATATATCTCTCCCTCTAAAAAGAGAGAGAGAGAGAGAGAGAAACAAGGAGATGATGAGCGCTCTTGGTCATAAGAAGTAGAAGAAGAAGAGATTTTTTGGTTAGGGAGCAAGCGAGTTGGAGCAGGGGAGCATGAGATGAAGTGGAGGAAACACAATAGGGTTGCAATACATAGAAACCAAACCAGCCCACATAAATTTATCAGAAAATGTCAATTTTGCCAGAAAAAACACTTTTTTCACTCGTTGGCTGAGCTTTCGGAATGAAAAACTGGTTTGACTGGGGCGTTGTCTCTCAAAAATCCACTCTGGGAAAAAACTATTCAAGCACATTACATTACATTATACATTTTCTGCCGATAAAAAGTAGGATTTTAGTTTCAAATCGAACACTCTCTCCCTCTTCTCACAAACCGAGTGCCCATGAGACTCCAACCAGAGACAGAGAGACTTCATCCCTCTCCTCTTTTTAGTAATTCCTCGTGGTTACATTAAAATTACAATAGTCATTCTCAATCTTTCATTTACTCGCCCAAGTCCTCCGCACAATCACCCCCTCCTCCTCTCCTCATCCATACCCGTACGTGTGATGCCTTTCATTTAAGTCTCCCTCAAGTCTCTCTCTCTCTCTCTCGTCCACTTGAACCACAAAAAAATCTCTTTTTTTTACATTTGGTCGTCGAATGACCAAACTTGTAAATATAAATGTACACGAGAGAAAGAAAAAAAGTTAAATAAATGAGAGTTTAAAGGCCCAAACCTATTTTACCTCTTGAGAGAATAAATAAGAGAGAGAGAATATTCAAACAGAATCTTAATTTGTAGAGAGAGAGTGTAGACTACATAGTGGATATGGTCATTTAAAGAGATTCTACTTAAAATGACTTTTTTCTATTGTTTTTCTATTTTTCAAGTCCGAGTGGAGTTGGAGTCGACAAACAGAAACTACTTATCTCTAGCTCTATAATAACTTTCCGATTACAAGACTTTAACATTCCCGCATAGATTTTTATGATGCACAGCACCACCATTACCGTCCACCACCAAAAAAACAAAAAAAGTTTTATGTACATGTTCAAGAAATGTAGAGTGTTTTCTCTGTCTCTGTCTGTCTCTGTATGGAGAGAGTTGAAGATTGGGGTGTGTTTATCATTCTAAAATTGTAATAGTCCTCTCACTGGCCTAAGTAAAGAGTCTGGTATTTTATTTTATCCTAGGGAATCTATATGTCAAATCCAAATTGCCATTTACTATTATTACACTTTACTTACTTGTTCAAAGAAATCTTCAACTGTATAGAAAATACAGAGAGAGAGGAAAAAAATTGTGGGGAAAGATTCTCTTTGTGGAGATATCTCTCGACACAATTTATACAAAAAAAAGGATGGAATGGATCCCTCAAAAAATGCCGAGAGAATGACGCTATGGAGGGATGTGTTATATATCTTATCTTTTATATATTTTAATGTCTGTCTAACAAGGGAAGAAGTTTTGTTGTGTGTGTTAGTTGAAGAGCATAAAATATAGCCACAGAAGGGATTTTATACAATGTAATCATTTTATTTTACTGTTATTAAGCACTTTTTCAAGTTTGATTCTAATCAGTTAATTGCCTTGTAATCCCAATGTTCGGCTCTTTCAAGGCGTCATGCCGTTTCCAGTTTTTGATCATTTTTCTTCTGATTGGAAAAATTAACAACAATTCCTCTCTCTCTCTCTTTCTCAGGGATGAGAAAATAAAAAAAAAGAGAAGACATCTCAAGTCTTTTCTCTTACACTTGACGTCTACACTCACGACTATTTAATTTTTATTCTTGACTCATCCCCCCTATCATATCAAACTTGCATACATTATTCTCCAAACACAAAAATCTATTGGTCATTGTCGATTGCTGAATCCCTGCACACACTCACATGCTTTTTTCATCTGTACATACATGTATAGCATAAATGTGTAGTGGGATATAGGGACGATGTGTGGATGATAATAAGTGAGTATAGACAATAATTTTAAATTGCATAGTTAAGTCTTGTTGGGAAAGATATTTTCCCAAGATACAAGAATTGGAAGAGCCCATAAGAATCATTTAAAAACATAACAAATAGAACTCATTTTTCATCCTTCATCCTCCCTTGTTGGCTCTCCTAGTCTCATTCACTCAAGTCAAAATTGGTTTTTTCCTCAATAGCTACCGGAGTCCTCCAACAGAGTCAACACTTTATGAGAGCATATTAACTACCCAAGACCAAGAAAGATGAATATTTTTTCAAAAAAAGTAACTGAGGAGCATGTATAATGTGCAAAATTGTGGTTCTCTCTCTCTCTCTCTTATGTTTCTATGTAGATGAGCCGACGACTAACTACAAGAGTCATAAAATATTAAGTCAAAGAGGAATTTCAGAGAGTAGAGAGAGGTTCCCCTAGATAGGATCTTGATATCAATATTTTCGTTAAAAACTAGACATTCCGGGTCATAACTACGCGGGTGGTTTGACTAGAATTAAATTGGAAATTGGAAGAGATTATTATGTTCACAGAGAGAGAGAGAGACTCACAGAGAAATATAGCTCTCGGACCCTTTTCTTTTTCCTCCTTGTTGTAAATACCGTCAAGTGTAATATTCATCCCATATCATCCTCGCAATATCAAAAAAAAAAAACTTTTTTATAAGACAAAAAAAGAGGCAAAAACATCTTTCCTCTTATAAGGTGGGCAGGGTGTACATGTTTATACATGTAAAAAATTATTGTAGACAAAGATGTAAAGGAGATACTCCTTGATTTTGTATATCTTATTATTGCACTCATGAAGTCAATGCATGAACTGCATCTCTCTCTCTCTCATACACAGTCTATATAGTGTATAGTACAGATAGTAAGAATCTGTATCTGTAGTGGCCCAATTTTTGTGTAACTTTATGTTATTTATGCGAGAAAAAACGTAGCAGTAGGTACTTAAATGGTAGGGAGGATAGCGAGTCACACTAAAGGCTCATTTAATTGTTGCAAAGTTGTTACTACTAAGATATACTCTCTACCAAGTCTCCCTTCTTTACATAGAGAGAAACGCCACAATTCAAATTGCATCTGTAGAGGAGAGTTATATATATATATGTATATATATGGAAGTATTTTTTGGGGGGGGGAGGAGGAGGAGAGCACAATGGTTGGTATAACGAGATGCATAAACGAATTAAAGTGTGTGTATAATCACAAGGAGGAATAACTACAATGTGTATTTTGTCTATCCACTGAGTTTATGACATGTAAGTAAAACGACGTACATGGGTAAACTCAAACTCATATATCAATATGGATGGACGGGGGAGCAGATAGACAAAAAATGTGAGAAAACTTGTTGGTCCAGTATCCGGCAGTCGTATAGTAGCCTCAGCTCTTTACACTCCACACTGTAGGTAAAGTAAAGCAGCTCTAGCCAAAAAAAACCAAAAAAAAGTTAAGAGATTCTCTCTCTCTCTCTCATTGTCAAGTATGTATTTCAATAGATTCTCCTTGTTTCTTTTTTTTCGCCAATAGCATTTCAAGTGAATAGATTTATGCGTTCATTATAGATTGAAACTGTAATACACTTCTCTCGGCTACATATCCGCTAACTACATAATGTGTAACATAAGTTAACTTTATATGAATCTCCACTGAATTAAAATACATGGAATAGATGTATCCCTTCAAAAAATTTTTTTTCACTCCAACTTCTTTTGCTCTTGTTAAAATATATGTAACACGTCATGCAGGGTACATATGGTAAGGGGGGAGGGGGGGGGGTATATAATGACGATGAGTGTGATGGTGCTCTCCTATAAATTTGAACGAGTTGTACCGGACTAACTGAAACTGTTGGGCTCATGATAATTCATCAAACAGAGATTTTTCAAGTGTCGAAAAGGAGAAATTTGATCGCCTTTTTTGGCTCTCTGTAACATTCTCCCCCCCCTCTTCTTTATCTTCCACTACATTAGACTAGTAAAGCATGTAGAGATGGGAAAGATTTTTATAAGGCAAAAAGTCGCCAAGTCAACTCTTGTACATAATATAGTCAACTAGTTTTAAACTATATATGTCATGTATAGTCAGAGAGAGAGGAGAGCAATAAGTAATATTAATACTTGTTTCCCAGATGACAATCACCATAGTTTATTATAATTTATTTCACTAGACATTCTCTCTCAAAAATAAAATGTTGTTCTCTCTCTCTCTCTTTGGTGGCTCTCCAATCCAAAAAGTCTCCCAATAAACTTTTCAATACTATTCCAACTAGTTAGAGTCTCTCATGGAGTTGGAAAGAATTGCGTCGTTATAGAAAAAAATAATAAAATAGATATTTGTACATATGGCATCCTCACTACTATTTTGTATATAACTAGTCAAATAGGAAATGGTCAATGACTATGAATAACAACTCTTAAATTTACAGTGATTGTACATATGTGAAGGGAGAATTTACATGTCAATAGCAAAACTCTATAGATTTTCATGTATCCAAAGTTTTTGTTTCATTGTCAAGAAAATTGACATTGTGCTCTTTTTTTAAACCTCCTGCTCATTTCAATATATTTCTCTCTCTCTCTCTCTCTCTCTCTCTCTCTCTCTCTCTCTCTCTCTCTCTCTCTTCCTATATGTAATACATGTAGATTATTTGAAATGTACATATATTTTACAATTTACACAATATGTTCCCCCCTCTCCTCCTTTTCTCGCCTGTACATGTGTGTGTGTGTCTCCCTTAATAATTTATTTAAGTTAAAAGTCTAAAAGTCTTGTAAAATACACACTCTCTACTTGTACAAGTACTTACACACACACACTACATAATGTTATGAGGAGCCAAAGACGCACATGAATAAATAATAAATAAATGGGAGGAGAGGGAGAGAAGGCTCTTTTTTTTGATATGACTATGAGAGAGTCTTCTTTTTTTGATCGATCGAGTGTATCGTGTGAATCACACAAAAAAAAGATTTGTAACATGACACAATCCAAGACGTAGTTTTTTTTATTAAATTAAATAATAAAAATTGTGTTGGGTGAGAAATTATGATTTTTATAATAAAAAAATAATATTATGTTCTCGAAAAAGAATGAATATGTACATGACATTGTACATTTGTAATAATCTTATATCTGAATATGTGTAAACTTTATGTGTGTGTTTTTTTATTTTTTAAGTAAACAGCTGGAAGATTGACACAAATGCATGAAATTTTATCAGACATCTTATATTCCATGTAAATATATTCTACTCTATATTTTATACATATTAAGATACAAATCCTCTTCCTTATGATTGTGAGTCATCTCAAGTTTGGACAGAATATAAAGTAAACTATTATTTTTATAAAACGTAAAATAAAAAAATCACATCAACATTAATACTCGTACATTGTACATCGTACAAAGACGTCATTCCTTTCACAAAATTTTTGTGTGTATACAAGATAACAGTTAAATTTTTTTTTTTTGTGGTTTTGTATTTTATCTACTCAAACTTTAATTCTTTGGACCGTTGACTTCCTAGCGGGTAGAAATAGGATACAACTATATGTTATGTTTTTTTTAATTTAAAATAAAAAAAATATCAAGAGAAGTTCAGAATTTTGTATAGGAAATACGAGCGCAGAATTTGATTACGAGTATTTTCCCTGAGAATCCAACATAATAATTATATTTACCTATGCATTGTGTCTGTTGTATGTACTGTTGTACATACAATCCCTTTTTGTTCTTGCCTCTCTTTGGAATTAAAGCCTGGACTTGTATTAATACGTACAAATTATTAACCCTAAATAATTAAGGTCTTCATTTTCCCCCTCTGGAATGCCACTTTTAGTTTTTGGGGCTTGAAAAAAAAATTGAGAGAGAAACCCTCAAACTAGATAAACCATGTTGATGTTGAAGTTTTTCAATTCTGCTGCTGGTGGTGGTGCTAGTGTTATTCCTCTAATCATATCAACAACATATGATGAGTCCTCTCTCTCTCATGTTCAATGTTATAATACTTTTTATATTATTATATATTCTTAAATATTATGCTGGAGCGAAAAAATTGTTAAAACTTTTTTTTCCATGTTCCTTAGGATTAGGACACGTGTTGAGAACATCATAATCAGGAAAAAAAAGAGTTTGAGTCGTCGGTCGATAAATAAGTATACATATATATATGTGCGGACGATAGAAACATAGAAAGTTAAATTATTACTGCTCCTGGGTAGCTGTGAAGTTTAAAAGGCCTTCACTGTATACACTTACACTTTAACTTGGACTATGTGCCCAGGCAAATAGTTTATCCAAACTATTTTTTTATACTTGTTCCACTCCTAATCCGTAATACATTATACATGTGTTTTCTCTGATACTCTCATCTCTCTCTCTCTATTGATATTCTTTCATGTGAAATCGTCCAACGTGAACCTTCCCCCCTCCCCCTCTCTCTCTCTCGTATACATTTCCACTTGTTGCTTATATTGGGCTTAAATCGTCCAACGAATTCTTTTTTTACGTACAAAATCTTGTAAAAAGAGTTTCCTTCTCATAGTTCACAGAATAGACACAAGGAAATAATTAACTCTAAATTCTCCACAAGGAATATTAATTTTTATCATGACAATCAAAAAATAGACAAAAAAAAATATTTTTGAACAAAAAAAGTATGTCAAATAACGGCCAAATTTAAAATATACAAAAAAAAAAAGGTTTTGGTGAGTAGTCACCATCAATTTTTTCTTGTTGTTGCCTTCATTTTTTTGAAGAAAAAAAGGGGGAAATGAATAATAATGAAAAAAATGGTTTTAATAGTCTACATACAACATAGCATAATATAAAAATACATGAGGAGGATGAAAGTACATGTGTTTGTGTACAAAGAGAAAAGAGAGAATAAATGTTGGGATGGCAGTTGTAATAAAAAAAGAACTTATTGTGTGTCATGTGTGCCCCTACATATTTATCTTTTTTATATGTGTATTGTCTGTGTGTGTGTATATATAGATAATGCATTTTATGTTGTGGTGAAGTGGAAAAAGCAAATCAACTCAAAATGAATACAAATTGAAGGTTTTTACGGAAAACCTGTTTGAACCCCCAAATATTTTTTTTTTACTTTTTTTCTTCTTCTTCTCTTGTTTCTTCTAAACAGACAAAGTCTCTCATCTTCTGTCTTAGACTTCCTTGGAGTCTCTCTCTTTCTTAAAAAAGATACCTTATGTTCACTTTTAAACATGTAATACCATACCCCCCCCCCCTTTCCTTGGTCCTTTAACTTGTTTAATTTCAACGCAAAAACTATTTTTCTGTGTGTGTGAAAGAGAGAGAGAAAACGGACGAAATGAACGAGACAAAGCTAATCTTTTAGTATTCTTTGGAGCAGAGTACTCGTACAATAAGTCTTTTTATATTATATAACATTCTACACATGTATCTCTAATAATATATAGACAGTTAGAGAGAGAGACTACAATTATAGTTTCCAGTGGTACTCATTTTATTTAACACACATTTTCTTGTGTCTTCTTTTCTCTTCTCCACTTTTCCACTTGTTTCTCCATGTCCAAAAAACTCTTTTCTGTGGTATCTTTGAAGCACTTTATATTTTACGATTGAAAATAGCTTTCCATTAAAAGTTGAAACTATTGTAGACGTCATATATATAATATAAATTTAACAAGAAAATATTATTTAACCTTTGAGGAGAAACATCTCATTGAGTTTTTTTCCTTTCTCAAGACTTAAATCACATTCACTGAATTTATGCCCATAACCCTTCTCCCAATTTTAAAACTAGGAGCAGAGTCAAACTTTTTATTTTTTTTCTGTATTGAATTGGATCCACCATTTACTCTACCAAGTCAAAGTTAGAAGCAAAAAAATGGAGGGAATATGAGTAGTAGAGAAATTTAACCAAGACTTTGTTAAAATTATATATAGCTTCAATAACAATCTTTTTTGACTCTCAAGTCTCAAACCATACGGCAGACTTTTCTATCTTACAACTGTACTACTACAATGAGTTCTCATATGGAGTGTAGTAAAATGAAAAAAATGGCCTGGAGTGAAAAAATGAAATTTTGACCATACAAAATTTTTGGTATGTCAGTATCAAAAAGATTAAACCAAGAAATTAATTCTCATATACACAAAATACAATAGATTTTAGTTTAACATGCATAAAAAAACAAGACAAGCTACCCCAAAAGAGCCTTTGGTCCATTAGTGTATAAAATGAGTGAAATAGTCAACATGTCTTTTTTTTACTTAATATGGAGCTTGGTTCATTTTCACTTGAAATCAACTCAAAACTTGAGGCAATTTATTGTACTGGGACTGCTGGGAGTGTGTGTACATGTACAGATAGTATGGAGAGGAGGAAAGCAGAAAGCAGTGGCTAATATCAGTAATGATGAAGCCACGTAGTTAAGGTAAACACGTATATTAGGATAGGAGCCATTATATTAGGTATTTGCTCATGTAACAACAGATGTTTATTGTCTCTTCTTGTTCTTCGGGGAGTGAGTAAACTCATGTAAAAAAAAGCTAGACACACACACACTCACGATAAAAACAAGAGGAACATGCACACACAAACATTATGCATGTTGCATTTTCATTGTTGTCTTCTTATATGGAGGGCCTAACAAACTAGACAAGTTTTCATGGTGGTAGAGTACTACTTGGAGTACATGGAGGAGTGTAAGAGGGGGGGATTGAAAAAGTAGAGCATTTTTTCCAAGAGTCTTCCTCAAAACAGGAAATTAAAACCTTCAGTTTTGTTGGCAGCGTGGAGAATTTTGTTGTAAAAAGTGTTTCCTCATATGTAATGAGTCACCGAGACTTAATGATACTTTTAAATAAGTTTTGTAGACTACCAGTCCTAGACTTCCAACCCTTATTTATATATTCACTGTTCACATTATCAAATACATTCATCTTGTCTACTCTCTCCCTCTCTCTCTTGCTTCTTCCCCATACCGTTTTTTATGAATATCTATTTTACTATCATTATTATAAGACAAGGGGCCCTCACACCAATACCAATGAAATCATATGGAGAACAGAGAGAGAGAGAGAGAGAGAGACAAAAAAAATGTTTTTTTGTATGCCTTCATGTTCTTGTTAGATTCCTATTCTCTCCATTTTTGAGGGGACGATAATATATTAAGAGCTACTGAAATTAACTATATTACCACCACTACCACCAAAAATTTTTTTGAGAGAGAAAGAAGAGGAAGGGGAAATAAAAGAGGACGTTGTTTTGTTGTTATCTTTAGTTTAAAAAGAAAATGGTTTTAAATTAAAATGTACCGGAAATTCTGAGTTAGTTGGAATTTGGAATTCGAATAAAAATTTCGTAAGTGAAACTTTGTAGGTAGCTTCTTTCTATTTTTTTACGTTATAGAGACAATGTACATTCCATCTCATTTCGAAAACTATTTGATTCATTGCCAAAATTAAAACTTGTTGGAGTTTTTTTTTCTTCTCTTGTTGTAAAGATCTCTGTGTTCCGTTAGCCCCCCCCCCCTCTCTTCTTTCTCGTATTCATTTGTTTTGTGCAGACTTTTGTCCTGTGTATTACTTTTACTTATTAGTCCTCAGAGGAATTCAAGTCTTTTTTTTTGGTTTTGTAACTCTCAAGGCCCGTCAGTGGATGATTATGTAATGTCACTCCAGGTACCCCCTACTACTTGATTGTGTAGTATAATATTATGTTCTGCTAACTTTTTTTAAGAAACGGTTTGTTTTTTAACTATGAAAAAAAACAAGGGGAAGGATATTTGTTAAAGGAGAAATAAATGACAAAGTCAATTGTAGAGATAGAACAAGAGTTGAATTTTCAATGAAGAATGAGGGAATGGGAATGAATATGGAAAAAATGGCCCATAAATTTCTGCATAAACCTTGTCACCTCCAC
Source organism: Arrhopalites spinosus (assembly GCA_034700945.1). NCBI lineage: Eukaryota > Metazoa > Arthropoda > Collembola > Symphypleona > Arrhopalitidae > Arrhopalites > Arrhopalites spinosus. The sequence goes on from JAQIVZ010000055.1 coordinate 56,713, forward strand.
TTTATTATATTTGTACATATTCTAGACATTTGTAGTCAAGTGGAAAAAAATTAACTATTTATAAAAATCTCAACTTGCCATCTCCAAAAAAATTAAGTTGAAGTTGAGAGAAGAAAAAATCAACATGTCTACAAATTACAGATAACTTTTTAACGATGACGAAAGAGAGAAAAAAACTGTTGAGAAACATAATATAAATAATATTGGTATTTAACTAGAGGATATTATGGAAATGAAAATTGTCAAGAATTTTTTTTGCACACTCTCCTTTCGAATGAGACATGAAAATGATCATGAATATTTAATCACTCTACTTTACTTAGAGTCCAATTCAGTTTTTGTACCTTTTTCTCTCTCTCTTCTTTGGTCATTGGCATACATGAATTATTATTGGTTTGTTCAATCTGGTTTCTTTTAAAATTTTGAGTACGTATAATATGGCCTCCATTTTCTAATAATTTCATATTATTCAAAAGTATCCTTTTTTCTTCTTCTTTGTACACAAGTATTTTCTAACTCCTCATCCTCCCCATCACAAAAGAGTACAAATGACCCCTTCTTTGTTAAAAAATATAGTTTTTTTTGTTACAATGTAATCACCTTGTAGGTATACTCAAGTACATAATGTACATACCATACATACATTTTGTATGAGTAAGACATGAGGAATGTTACGAGACAAAAATAATTTTATTTGCACAAAAAAACTCTTGGAAAATTTTCTATTTATTTCTTCAAGTCATTTTTTACACTTGTAAAATATTTACCTGGTTAAGGTAAAGTTTCCTTTTCCTTAAATGTGTAGATATTTTTTAATAGGAATTTTCTAACATCATTTTTAAATATAGAAAATAATCTTTTTGTTCATGTCATGAATTTTACACGAAAAAAAGAGAACATTATCTGTGTTAATTTCAAGTGAGAGAATAAATTTTGACTCAACTTCCTCATTCAATGGAATTCTTATGGAAAAGGAGGAAGAATGCTAATATTTTTACATTTTTAAGCTTCAAGTATTACATTTAAACACAAAAAATACCTAGTTAAACCAACTACAAACTATGCATCCCCACGTAGTTTGAGTTTGCAACATTTGTAACGTTATGTGAAATATCAGTAAAAATACAAGAATTTGGATGGATAATGTACAAGTAAAATAATTCTAACTAACGAACAATATAAATAACAGAGAGAGAGAGAGAGAGAGAAAAAAAACATGAGACAATTTTTTTTAGTTGTTGTGTTGTGTGAAATACTTTGCCATAAAATTAATAGACTGTTTATTTGTGTGCAAAAGCAACAATAAATTATTGACAAGTTTAGGGAAAGGAATTCTAATTCTGTGATAGGAAATAAACGAGAGAGGAAAAAAAATTAAGGGGTGAAATCCTTATCGAAGAATTAAAACCGATAAATTTGCCACGTGTTCTCATACCATCCTTATACTATACTACGAGTACACACCATTTTAGAGTAATTATCCCTACAGCAATTGAAATTGAAATGCCGACCATTTTACATTGTATTTAAGACCCACACATGCTCCATTTCTTTTCTCTTCCAGTTGACTTGACGTATTGGCTTTTTTATTTGTTTCAAAAAAGTTGCAAAAATTTAATTTACATTGGCACTTATGACCCTTTTTTTCTCTCCTCTCTCTATCTTCGGATACTTGTACAAAGAACAAGAGAAGAGCATCTTGAGAGGAAAAAAAGAGAAGAAGAGCCACCGCGGCGGTTTATTTACTTGAGCACCCATTAAAGACACCGGCAGTCATGCATCAGCATGTCAGGGGAGGATTCATGTGAAGCTGTCGACTTGCAAGAGTCTCTTCTCTCAAGATTGCACATCTATTTTTCACAGATAGTTGAAAACGGGGAAAAAGGATGAGAAACTTGGAAGAAAATAAGACAGAAAAACAAAAAATGTTGTAAATTTAGAACCGGCAAAACTCTTTTACTCTATATTACATACACTCCTACAATATGTACATATACAAACTTCCCTTCATTTTCATTTGGAAGAAAAGAGAGATATACGAGTTGATATCTATACATATCAAGTCCCCTAGTTGTAGAATTGGAGGTGCAAATGCGTGAAATCCAAGCGAATCTATCTAAGCATTCCGGTTTTCCGGTGACTGCCAGTCGAACCGCGGAGAGCCAATTCTTTGTCTGAATTTAATGAGTCGACGTGTGTGTGTTACTTCGCAACAGAAACTTCTCTCTCTCTCTCTCTCCTATTTTTTATCTTCATCTCATCAACAACCAAGAGAAAATCTTGGCTTTTGCCTTTCCCTATGGCATTCAATTCATCTTATGTATCTTCTTCTTTTTCACAAGAACCAAGAAGATTGAGTGAGGAGCTAACTTATAGGGAGAAATATATTTCAAGGGATCTTCTATCTAATCCTTGTAATGATTATGTACATTCATAGAAATTCATCAAACCCTCTCTTTTAACACTTGTCCTCTTCTCTTTTTTTTAGCAAAAAAAACCGAATATTACTTTGCCTATACGTACCAGTACCACCACAACTGTCCCATGTATCCTCTCTCTCTCTCTTTTATAAGAATGAAGGATAAACCAGCAAAAAATTACAAGCGGATGTGTTTCATTCTCTCTCTCTCTCTCTCTCTCTCTCTCTCTCTCTCTCTCTCTCTCTCCCTTTAGTATAATGTAACGTAGAAAAGTAAATGGATGTAAGATTGGGGTGAAATTCCGTTGAATGCGATAAAAATGAGGGAAAAATTCTCGTTAAAATTGCGAAAATTGTGCCAAAATATCTTTCAACGTGTAATCTTGACTAAAGCACTTGTATTTTTTTTCTTCTTCAAAAAAAACCTAATGGGAATGTATAATGTTAGTTTAATGATGTGTTTCTATTCTCTATATGCAAATGCTACACACACACACACATAGAGAAAAAAAGATGAAGATGGATGCAAAAACTGTGATCTTTTTCTGCCATCTTTTTCTTCTTTTTTCTCTTTACGGCCGCTTCCGGTCTTTTTTGTCGATGTCTTCCTGTGTCTGTTTGTTGTGGGATGTTGGATGAAGGAATCCGGAGGAAAAAGAGTTTTAAAAAAATTGAGTAAGACTTGTCTTTTTTCCCCATGTCGTTGTCTTTCTTTTCAATTGCATGGGATTGAAATGGAGGTGGATAGAAGAGGAGGAGGGGGAGGGGTAAAAGATGTAAGCATGCAGATAGATTGCTTGTAGTGACTCGTTCATGATCATGGAAGAAAGAATAAAAAGAGAAGAGAAGGAGTCAAGCCAGCTGCGATAATGAAATGTCAGTGAGGAGGATTTTAGATATTATTCATCTGGAAAGCCGGCTTTTTTTCTCTTCAAAATACTTTACTCGCATATTTACAGAAGTGGATCAACTAGGCATGCAGAGAACATTGAGAATGAATAACATTTGACTTTTCTGTCCCATTCATACAACACACACGAGACACAATCCTCCATCCATTTATACACACACACACAAGACTCACTTGATAGATTCTCTCTCTCTCTCTCTTAATACTTCCTTTTCCATATGATACAAAAGGGAAAAGGCATTTATATTTCTCTATATTTATACACAATACCACAAAAACAAATTTTTTATAATAAAGTCTCTACTAAAAATACACAAATTACGAGTATCCAACTCAACTCTTACATATCCTGGCTGCTGTAGAAGAGTCTGTTCAGATAAGTCTTGGAGTGAGAATATTAATAAAGAATTTTTTTATTTAAAAAAATGCATGGAAGGCTATTTAAATTCATCGAGATGGAAAGAGTTGATCCAGCGAAAAAAGGCGTGGACACACACACAAGAGAGAGAGAGACAATTCAGCAAGCTTTTGATCTATGCATCCATTCATGTTTTTGCTCAAGTGTAAACTGCTCAAGTCACTTAAAAAGGAAATTATTACGACTTCCTAATCATTCTCAATACAACACAAAGACCAGAGACTCTCTCGTATGATTTTCAGAGAGAGAGAGAGAGAATGGCAAAACTGTAACATGTGGAAAACAACAATACATAATAAAAATAGTGGAAATTACCATTTAAGGAATGTCCAATGATTGAACACACATGAGTTCCATAAGTATTATACCATGTAATGTTACTCGTTACATCTGAGTCTACATTAAATTCACAACTCGTCATCTTTATCTTTGTCTCCTAATGTCTCTCCTCTCTGCTTCACATAATATCGTCGAGTGTGCACAAAAAAATGTAATAATTTGTGAGCTTTACTCATAACCATCATAATTATATCATGTGGTATATTCACAGTCTGTGCATACATGTACACAGATATAAGAGTGACAATATGCAGATGATACGGAAGTTGATAATATAATTTAAATTTTATATAAATATACCCAACTATATGGAGTTGTACAGACGTACAGTGTAGGGAAAATTATAATGAGACATTTAAACTTGAGTAGACCACAAAATTTTGGCTGTATTATTAATAATAATATCTCTCTCTCTAGTCTTGTACATCGTACAACTTATGCAATGTGAGGATGATGATATATCTCCGAATGACTTTTTGGAAAGGAACAAAAATTGAAAGATAAGGATAGAAAATTCAGAGGATGAGTTATAATGTAAAACATTTTTTTTGGAGACGCTGTCTCTCTCTCTCAACATGGAGAGTATATTAAAAAATATAAAGAGTTTTGTCTCTTTTTTTTTTTGAAAAAAAGGACCAACATGTACTCAAGTTTTTTTGGCATTTCAACTGAAAAGATGAAAAGGAGGCTGGTGTAGGTTTTTGCCTCTGTATTTGTGTAGTATTTCTCTCTCTCTTGAGGTTTGACTCAATGCCAAGTCGATCTCTCCATCTAAGAAAAAAAATGGGGAAAGAAAGGCTGAAAGAAACAAAAGACAATTCATCAATGACAAGGAAAATTTTTGGTGTCGGCTCATAGTAGTAGAAAGATAGAAGGATTTTTTTAAAAACTAAAAATAAGCAGGAAAGATCAAGAAGCAATCTTATCTCGTGTTATTCTTGGGAGGTGTCTCACACACACACAATCTCTCTCTCTACATTACATTACCCAAAATATATTATCTATATATCTCACCTTATATTATATTGTTCTCTCTCTCTTTACTCCAAAGAAGAATAACATGAGAGGAGGAAAATAATCATATTTCAACTTTAGTGTGTAAACTAACGATCAACAGAAGAGTCACCATCATCTTCCCAATACAACAAAAAAATATGAGCGTCAAGCTCAAACTCTCAAGTTTACTTTTCAATTTCCATTCATTTAATTTTAAACACGGTTCTCTCTTCATCTTTACTGTTTTCTTGTATTAACTCAATGCATCTTCTTATCTCTCTCTCTTTCTACCTTGTACACATTTCTATTACAACATAATACTCCATGACCACATGATATGAAATTGTATAACCAAGGATGTATCATTTTCTGTGTGAGCTCTTCAGCTTTTTTGTGTGTCTTGTATCATTTAATACTGTAATAGATACATCCATAAAAATTGGGATATGGTCAATCCTCCACATGTAAATATTGTTCACTCCATCATTTTAGTACATTATGTATCATTCTATACAAATACGGTGTGAGTATCATTTTTTACTGTAGGTACATATCACTATTCTACCATTTTTTGAAATGTAAGGTTTTTTCAAAAGGAACTTGATTACAAATTTTTTTTTCAAATGAATCTCTAAATTGACTGGCGTGATGAAGCTTGAGGAAAAAAAGGTGAATCTTTTTTTTCAACTGTTGGATGTACAATATGTACATAATTTTTTATATATAAATCTACGCTATCTGTACATATATAAATACTCAGTATTTGCATCCAAAAAGGTAGGAGAATAAGAATAGACATTTTTTTTCATCTTGTTACATAACTCATATGATTCTGATCTCTCCATTTCTTTATATACAATTCCACAATATTTTTTTGTGTCTAAATTACATAGAAAAGAATCTTGCAAGATTTTTTTTGACTTCTTCTCCGTACAATAAATGTGATATATATTGTGTATGAGACATATACATGAATCGACATGCATAAAGTGAACTACATTTTCACGTTTTGAATAATAATAAAAAAGGTTCCTCCATATTGTATCAATGTGTTGTAAATGCAATGCCATTGTGTGTGTCTATATTGTACACTCTAACATAAACATATTGGTATGTCATATCTGTATGTATACATATGAGTGTAAATTCATACAAGATGAAGGCTAATAAACAAATATTAAAAAAAAATTTCATCAACTTGTTCTCTCTCTCTCCTCCATCGGGTTCATATTTACTGTGTCAACGTCAATTGTATAAAGTATATCAGTTATAAAAAAAACTACTGGGTAGAATTGATTGGTGAGAGGGAAATTTAACAAGAGTCAATATTTAAACATTTAATTTATTATTAACTCCATATACTCTCTATTGACCATATAAAATAATATATCAAAGACATTTAACTGGTTTTTCTAGTATGAGATTCTTTTTTTTAAAAATATGAATCATTTTTTAACTTTCTTCCCTAGAAAATTCCTGTATGTATTAAGTACAAAGTAATATGTCCATATGGAGTAAGAAACAGAGGGGAGAGTTAAAATAAAGGGAAATATTCATTTAATAAAATGGATTCTTTTTTTTATGAAAAAAAAAGTTTGTTTGACTCACATCCGTCGTCGCCTCCATTTTTTATGGTGGGTTCTCTCATTTTTTTGTGTTCGTTATCATCCAAGGAATATTATTTATTTTGTTTGAACCCTCTAAATGTTCAACAAAAAAAAAATGATGATCAAAGAACAAACTGACAAAATAAGTTGAAAAACTAATAGTCATATTTCACTTGGTTTTTTATAGTGTGTACACATTACAATGTGTTTTTATTACATTTTTTTATATAGAAAATGCAAGATAGCACATTCTTAAAAAATAAAATCGTACGACCATTTCAAAATCAACTGTACAATTAATGGAATGTATTTTCTTGAATGGATATCGAGAGGGAGAGGAAATTATAAGGAATTTAATCCTCGGCTTCTTCAATTTCCCTTGATGTTGCCAGTATTTTATTGGAATTGGGATTGAAGAGAGAGGGGGGATTGTTTTTTTGTGGGGGAGAAAAATTGCATATGTTTATTGCAATCAATCGAGTCGACACATGGGGGGATCCATGACGGTGGTGGTGATGGTGTAAGTATGTGTCATTTATTATGGCAAAAGAGGAGACTTGGATTATATAAGAAACTTGAGACCAAGAAGAATCACCGAGGGTAATCTAAAATAAACTAAAAGATCACGAGTTGTGGTTAAACCACAATAAATCCAGCATCAACTAAATACATTTCTTCATACACTTCATACATAATGGGTTATGTAGTTAGGATTAAACTTTTCCAGTAGATAAATTCGTTGCAAAATACATTTCAAATTATTGGCTAAAAACATTATTATCACCCCCTAGTTATTTTTTTTGTCTCTTTATGTCTCTCTCTCTCTCTCTCTCTCTTGTATATACAGTTGTTCTCTTTATATCACAACTTCCTCTGACAAGGATACATTGTGGGTAGTATCTTAGAATTTTCTATATATTTTTTTAAAGAAATTGTTTACACTTTATTTTCTTCAATATTGATTACAATATAACTTATTTTTATTTTACTTGTAACAACTTTCAACATTTTTTTTTCTTTTCAACTTGTGCGTCTCCTTTTTCCCTTGTACTCGTAATTTCCCCATCCCGACTTTCATGTCTCACTTTACGAGATAAATTGTCGAAGTATTTATTTTATAGGGAAATTAAATGTCTTGAGTTTTCTTCAAAATAAATCAAAATAAAAATTTTCCCCTCTTTATTTAATTCAATACAAAAAAAATTTGTATAAATTAACCATAATTGACCTTACCAATTAATTGGTTTGGTCAATTTGTCCTATGTACTCACAAAATGCTACCTGTATTATTTAAAGGTGGTGTGTCTTACATAGACTGTGGGTGCATTATTATTTATTTGAAAGCAACATGTTGATATTTTATTTATGTATTTATACATGAAACTATTTTACAATGACATTAGAAAATATTGACACGCAATACAGAATGTGGACAGGGGAGAATGAAATTTATATGGAACGATGAAATCTTTTTAACAAAATGAAAAAAAATGGAGAGAGAAGAAAACCTAACACCCAATTTAATCAGTAAAATGGTTCATTTGCATGACGGGTTTTTAGTCTATGTTCCATGTCTTGTTGGGGGTTTTAGATTAGACATGAAAAAAAAGAAAGGCTTCTCTTTTTTTTTCAATATTATTTTTGAATCCTCCTCATCGTCACTGACTATCCATCTCCAATATATTATTTTTGATGATAGACAATCATCATGCATTCATCTATATATATTGTCATCTGTAGTTTTGTGAGAGTGTAGAAGAGAGAAAAAAAAAGACTGGATATTTTTTTTCTATAGCTACTCTTTGAATTACATTGATCACACTTATGAATTGTTAATCGGAACATTCATCACGCTAGGTGGAATTTATAAAGAGAGAGAGAAAATGAATGTAAAAGTTTTTTTAGGGCTAGAAAAGTGAATCTCTCTCCCAGAAAATACACAGAGACAAGGAACCTCATCATACACATGCAGAGACATAGACACACGCAGCAGAGAGAGAGAGAGACACGGGGAACGTAAATAAATGATAGATGATTTTTCACCCCTTTTTATGATTATGTAAATGATTCATCTGTCGGTCTGTCTCCTACCAAAAAAACTGTACTCTCTCTCTCTCTCTCTGTATGTACATAACAACTCCCTACTCCCTACCAATGTCAATCGCTCTCCCCTGACACAACTATGAATAAATAAAGTATGACATTGGTACATAGAAAATATACCAAATATAATTTTTTTTTCAAAACAAGTCTATGCAAGAGCACGACACACACAATTTTTATAATATGGGTCCTTCCATCCTCTCCTTATAAAATATTATAATAGATGAAGTGAATCATATTGAAAAATGCAAAATGCAACGTCTCTTTGTATTACTAGAAAAAATGAGAGTCTCCACGTTTTAAACTTTTAAAAGTGTATTTACGTAATAAAAACAAATACCAAGTTTGAATTTATATACATAAAGAGAGTTCATTCATTCGATCACTTAGTTTGATAGCTAGCACACACACACACTAGAAAAATGAAAAACAAACTGAGGCATGCATGAATTTTACACACATTGCACTATTTAACATGATTCAATATAAAGAGAGAGAGAGGCAGGGAGTTATGTTTTTCTATAAATAAAAATTTGAGAGAATATCTTCTAATAGACAGAGAAAAATAAAACGATGATGGAAGCTCAAGAAATTTGATACCAAGAGTGCACGGTCCACAATCAATCTCTACATTCAACTTGTTTTTTTTGTGATAAAACCATTTCAACTCTCTTACTACATTCAGCAAAGAGAGAGCGAGAGAGAGAGGATGAGGCAAGAAGGCACTTCCTTCTTTATTTTTTTAGATGAATTGATCATGTGTATAAAATTTCATATTATTCTTTATTGTAGACAATGGACTTGAAAAATAGTCAGTGAAAAGTGACTTGGAAATGGAAATGGAGTAGACAATTTTACCTCATAGAGAGAATTGATGAGAGTTGATTGATAATGAGTAGAGACAAAAAAAAAATAGAGAGAGAGAGGGAGTCTAATTCAAAAAAAATTATGATTCATAAAAATCTTTCCCTTGTCGTCTGTCTCATTTCCCTCATGTTCATTGTTCCATTTTTATTATACAAATGGAAAAAAATGGTGGGATTTTAATGAAAAGTCTGTATCCAGTATCTTGTCTAAAACTAAAATAGTGGATTGTGAATATGAATGAATGTAGTTAGTATATTTTTATGAATATGACATCTGCACATTCACCCTACACACACACACACACACAGTTACGTGCTTCTTCCTTGTTTTCAACTCTTCCAGTAAACGATATCATTTACATGCATGTTTTTGTCTATCCACATTTTATATTTTATGTGGACTGGTTCTCTCTCTCTCTCTCTCTTGTGTTGTGTGTGTGTGCTTTTTTAAAGTGTTTCTCATTTTATTAATTTAAACTGATGATTTATGATTAATGTATTTGTGAAGGAAATATAAAAAAATGCCGGCTGACTTTCTCATTTCAATTTGCCTGGTACCTCACACACTAAATTATTTAAATTGTGGACAATATGGACGGCAAAAAGTTACATTTTATAATGTATAACACTCTCACACTCTCTCTCTGTAGTGAATGTGAACATATGCATAGGAAGTTGTGTAGTGTATAAAATTTTTGGTCTATTGTACTTGAAAAATGGCTGAAAATGTTAAAAACTAACATGGGGCATACATACATTTATAAAAACTTATTATGTAAGGATTGTATTGTCAAGCTAATCAATGCAAACCCTTCGGTTTTTATATTCTTTGAGACCCACACATTTAATATGTACAAGGCAACTATCCCTCCTCTTTTCCTTTGGTTCTCCATGGTACTTGAATGTTCTCATTATTTATATTTTTTCCATACAAAAGTCAAATTTGCATAGATTTACATTAGCGCTCATATTTTATTTTTACATTTTAATTTTATTGGTCCGACCCCTTTTCATTTTTTGGCTCCTCCGTACTCCTTTATGTATTACATTATTTCCATGTTTTGTCCATGAAAAATCCTCGTACCACTATTTTTCTGTATGACCGTCACCTTGTACGATGAAAAAATGATTTTAGTCACTTTTTATTGTAAAGAGTTGAAAATGTAAAATATTTTTAGAATAGATTCTCTACACTTTAAAAATATTATTCTGCGTAGTCTAGTCTAGTAGACTGTAGACACTCATTTTATTTTTAAAACTTGTCCAGACAGAAGAGTTGAAAGAAAAAAAAGGCTTTTTATGAATTGTAATTTCATTTTGTAAAAAATATTTTAAAATAATATATTCTGATTTTTCAATGATTTATCTTTTTTTATTTGTATACGCATTTTTTATTCTGATTCATTTCAATTTCATCAATGTGTTTTTTTTTGTGTATTGATTTTATAGGAAAGGATGCATTGAAGCGTGGAGAATTAACGATATAAATAAAATCCCATCATCCATCCTTTGACCCACCTGGGGGTTTCACTCGTCCAAAAATTCACAGACTTTTTTAGTCATGTCGACCATTGCTGGCATGTTTTTCATGCGTGGGCAAGAAACTCCACCACCTTCAGGTAATTAATTAATTTAAATATTATAATTAATCTCCCTTTTAATAAATACATAGCTTGTGTTGTTTTAATTTAAGTAGTGAAAAAAAATTTTTTGGCATATAAAAAAATGGAATTAATACGGAACCTCGTGCGTGTATCTTTATCTGTTGGACAAGTTGAAAAACAATTTCCCGTTATTATGATACAACTTGTTTTGCTACTGAGAAAAATAAGAGAGAGAGAGGATGTTTTAAAATGTAGACACAAAAAAGTCGGTGAGGAGGGAGCACGTGCCGCTGAGAATTTATGCCTCTCTCCTTTTATATACCTTTATAGTCTCTTCCCTTGTCATAATGTAAAAGAGCTACACATTTATGTACATAGTGAGACACTAGACACATATCATCTTTCACTTTAAATATGTATCATAATTTGTACTTACCTGATGCCAGATAAAAGTGCGTACGTAGTGCGTACAACTACATAGTTCCACATTAACAAAAGCTTAGACCTGCTTCCTGTTCCCATCCAAAAGCTCTCCCAGTCTCGTGTCATTGTTATATTTTTCTAGTCCATTTAAACTTTAAATACAAGAGAGAGAGGCCTTATTAGTAATGCATGCAGCCGGCTCTTTTACAAGATGAACGCTCTCACTGATTTTTTTTTAAACAAAATTATAGCTGTCATTCAATTCATTAGATTTCTAGACATTTTTCAGATTAATTTCATCCCCCTCCCCCTTCTCTCCATGTATTAATCTCTAGTGTAATTCGTATTCTCAATATTTATAATATTTACTAACAAATTAATGTATCATAAATTATTTAAAAATTCATTAAATTCTTCTCATTTAAACAACATGTCTTGTATTTATTTATGTACATTATTGAACTCTAAGATGACCATTCTGACCCACAATTAAAAAATTTGATAACCTTCTTCTTCCCCTTCCCCAAAATAATGATTGATTAAATCGAGACAGAAAATAATTTATTTAAAATATTCAATTTTTTTTTTTTTTTTATTTTTTAAAGGATGCTCCGTGGCAGAGTCAGAAAATAATTTATCTGAAGATGATAACACAAGCTGTAGTGCCAGGTACGTTTATTTTGAAATCTTTTTTTCTCTTGTTATAGAATAGAAAAAAATCTTGGTCAAAAAATTTTCAATCTTATTATGACGTTGCAAGAAAAAAAAATGTACAGCCTGGCCAAGGCTTGTAATATAATAATAGTCAAATTCCTTCCCAATTTTTTGTTGATTGTCCAGACAAAAGTAAAAGAAATACCTGTACATGCTATAGACTTGTACAAATATATAAAGTTGTGTGTTATAGCTTAGAGGGATGAAAAGATGTAGATTTTTTTTATTTGAAGGAAAAAGGGGGAAAAAGATGTAATCAGTAGTTTTTCCTCTATTTTATAAATATATATAGTATAATATAGTAATTGAGATTTGTGGGTATTAGTGAAATGGGCTGTGACCTGACAGTCGCCCCTTCGAAAGAATCTTCATCCTCGTCTCGAAAGAATAAAAGGAAGAACTTCATGCCGCGTAATATAATGGAATATGCGGGCTCTGACGAGGATGAGGACAATAACGCTGCGGTTCAACGAAATCGTCTCAATCATCATCACCGACGTAACAACAACAACAATACAACCACCACCAACATTCGCATGGCCCATGCCGACGTTGAAGAAGAGGAAGAAGAAGAAGAGGAGGAGGAAGAAGATGACAATGTCATGGACATGGATTGTGGTGACCATGAAGATGGAGATTTAGATGAAGACAATGTAGATCGTCCACTTGACTTGAGTGAAGTTCAAAATGGTACAATTTTTTTTAATTAAAATAATAATATTTAAATATTTGTAAATAAATAATTGAATTTTTTTTGTTTTTTGAACAGACTCAAAATTATTGTGGAGAAAGCCCGAGTCATTGATGAATCCATTGTTGAGTATAAATCACAATAATAATAGTATAGGGAATAGTAACAATAATTCATCTTCACAAAGTCCTCACCTGGGCAATAGTTTTGTTTTTGCCCCCATGGCTATGGACCTCAGCGTATCTAACTCACGACACAATAGTTCTTCTCATGCCGAGGAATTGTATGAAGATCGATCCAATGATTTGATCATCAGTAGTACTAGCAGTAGCAATGCTAGTAATCAACCCACCAGCGGACTCCCTATGGCCGTTGGAGGCAATGTTTTAACTGATTTTGCAGAGTCCACCATGAAAGAATTATTGGGCCTTTATGGCATCGCTGAAAACTTGAGACAAGGTAAGCCCCCCTTTTTTTATTTTTTTATTTTTCATCTGGTAATATGGCTACTGGCTACTCTTCCATCATAATAAATTCATTTTAGTCCCAAAAAATTTATTTAAATACAAGTTCAAGACAAAAGAATAAATTTTTTTTGTCTTTCAATATTTTAAAGAAAAAGAATATTCAATTTTGTCTCTTCTCTTCATCTTGACTTGGAGAAAAAAAAATCAAGTAATCTTATCATGTAAAAAGGAAAAGGTAGAAAGAGAAGAAATAAAAGGGTTTTTTGTTTTGTGTGTGTGTGACTGTAGCGGTACACGTAAGAGAAGACTCATGAAAAAGTCTGAGCATTATGACAATGATCATGACGATGGCGAAAGAGTAACGACAGCGACGTTTGGTAACAAAGACAGTTTTTGTTCATAAAAACCTCAATGTGAATATTAATACAGAGATGTGGAGGCACAAGTAGAGAGAGAGATGGTCGTCATAGTTGTACAAGATTTTTTAAGGAGAATAAAGAATAAAGAGAAATAGAGAGAGAAAAAAGACAAGGCTCAGAAATCCCAAGTTGATAAATCCGACGACTTGGAGGGATGCTTCTTCTTCTTCTCCTGACTCCTGACCAAAGATGGAAATGAGAAATGAGATGAAAAAAGAAGGAATGATAAAATGACTCAGCTTTTTAAACTTTTTTTTCCTTCTTCTTCTCCTTCTACTGATATTTAACCTCTTCACTTCATTCACTTCACTTGGTTCATCCAAATTCAAATCTCAATACTATTTTTTTTTCATCCATCCCCCATCTAAAATCTTGCATGTCTGTATATACATACAGTCGTAATAAGTACATGGTTTAAATATTTAGTACACATGTGAGGGATGAAAAATTTAAAATGGAAAAAAAATGATGGACTGGACCATAGGAGAATTTTTTGGAGAAACATTTTTTAAAACTCTTTTAATAAATCCCCATATAAAATTTACATGTAAATTCAATCTTTCACTTGTCCTCTCTCTGTGTGTACAAATGGTAAGTAAAAATTAAATTGAATGTAAAAGAGGATGGCTATTTGAAAACATTGTTTAAAATATGATCATTAATGGAGAGAGAGAGACTTGGGATTAGAGTGGATAGAAATTCTTGATTTAGACACACTCACTCTCCACTGTGCGCACTGTACAGAATATATGGACAGCTTAATATTATCTTTCCCCAAGAATAATAATAATAAATGATGAATTGAACCATAGTTGAGTTGTACAAATTTTGATGAGGTCGAATCTATTAAACTGAGTAGAGAGAGATAGACACAGTTTGAGTATGTACATAATAAAAACTCGTCATTTTTAATACTCAAAATGAACTTGAGTGTTTTCAACGGCTGTGAGACTATTAAGCCAATATTATAGGTTACATTTATAAAAAAAGTAAAGCTTATAGACTAGTATATATTATACTATAGATTTCCTTGTAAAAATAAAGGATTGCCATGTTGTCTTCTCCAAACTGAAGAGGTCTGCGTGGTAACCCATTATTATTATTATCATTAGTTGCATTATAAATTATAACAACTCTCATACTCTACAACATGTGTCTCACCATAAACCAATGCCTCATCAAGTACGCACGGTGAGTAGACGCTTCTCTCCTCCTATGTACTCGTATGTAGTCGTACATAAGAAGCAAAAAAATATAAACTTTTTCGGTGATACTCTCATGTGGAGAGGCAAAGAGGGAATAAAAAAAGATACTCAAGAGAGAGAGAGAGAGTTGGATTGTGCATTGTGTGTGCCTTACTCTGTGTCACGTCCATTTTGACAAATTTCGAGCAGAGTGCCCTGGGTTCACAGTCTTTCAGTCCGACTTAAATACATTACCCATTCTCTACCTATAAGTACTACAAGGAAAACTAACTATCTCGTAGAAAAAAAGACAAAATAGAAAAAAAAAGAAGAGGAGCTTCACTTGATTATGATAAGTTGGCAATGTATGTTCCTATCATAGTGATCATCAGTCAGTCTAAAGTACAGTAGAGATCTGATGCTGTGCGTCTTCATTTTTTTTAAAAAAAAGATGTAGCGTCATGAATATATTACAGGGGAAAAATATATTAAGAGACCGTGGCATCATCATCATCATACTGACTCTTTTCATTATTATGGACATATATCTGTTAGTCTGTACAGACAGAGAGAGGAAAAAAAAGTTATAGAATCTTCATTGGAACACATTTATCTACTTATTTTTTTATATTCCACCTACTATTCTTTTACCCCATGTTATTGTGGTAGAGTATTTTTTTATGGAGGAACGCGCGTCAAGTGGCCAGGTCTCGGGTATTAGACAGATTGTCTAGTTGTGTAAGCTCCATAAGCTCCATTCTGAGGTTATATCAAAGGGGTTACATAATATGTACATGTGTACATCTCATTCATGACTGTAGAGGGGTGAAGGAGGGGGGGATAGAGTCCCAAGTTTTTGTTTTAGTTTTCATCTTGTGTCTTGTTCACTCAAAGAGAGTTTAAAGATGTGCAAGTGTATGTGTCAAAGTTGATGGTGATGAAGCTCACAAGAGATGCCGAATGAGTGTAGAAGTGAAGAAGTGGAGTGGAAAGGACCCATGAAATGAGAAATATCTTCCAGTCAAACTGGAATTATTCTTATTAATGACTATTTTTCTCAACCTTTTTACTTTTATTTTTTTTACTCTTGGCAAACTTTGTCTCTCAAATACTCTTCCCCTCTTTCTTATTTACCCTCAAGTCTCTTCATCTTGTTGCGGTGACAATCAAACATTTTTAAGTCACTCATTTACATGAGGTGAACTACTCTCCCTCTCTCCCTTTGAGTGACAACAACACTCCAATTCACTTTATTCTAATCACTTTTTCCCCCTCTTGCAACTTTCAACACATTTGAGATTTTTAAAAACTGATTTTTTGGTACTCTCCATTTAATATAAAATAACACATGTTATTTCATAATAATTAATGTTCACTGTAGTATGTGTGATATCTGTAAAGAACAAAAATTGTGAGTCAAAGTGAAATGAATAAATTTTCCTAATTAGTCTTAACCATAAATTATTGTTCAGGTTGGCCAAAATGTACATTATAAATGGGATGATTGGTTTTATTGGGAAGCCAAATCATTTGCTGTTTTAGCCCCACCACTTCCCACACACAAAGCGACAGCACCAAAAAAATACAGAGGGGAAGGAGTTTAAGGGTTAGGAACATGAGGGAAGACACACAGAAGCGGTCGGAAAAGATTTGCTAATAAATAAGGAGTAAATATGCAATCTTGATTTTTTAAGCGTTGTACACATCCATGACTACATAAAACTAAGACACTTATTACTCCTCCGGGACGAATGAATGCATAAACTTTAAACCTTTTTTTTCCTCTCTCTCTCTCTCTCTCTTTAGACGGCAACATGTGTCTCTCTGTCTCTTCCCAACTAAATCTCCACACTTTTTCAATGTTGAGACTATACTCCATGTCATCCCAATAAAGTTGACTCTAGGCAATAGGCATATTAAAGTTTACTTACATGTGGGTCTCATTGAGAGGAAAAAAAGGCGGTAAAAAATGGGGAGGAGGGGGGTATTGAGAAAATAAATGTGATTTTAAAAAGGACTGATGATGAGTAGATGGAAAATATATGTCAATATAACATTATATCATGTATCTTCATGTAGACCCAACTTTTCAAGAGTGAAATGAATACTTTGAGGATTCCATGTTAAAATACTTTTTTTTAGTTTGGAGGATCAATCAATCCTCATGTAAATACAAGGCGCGGATGAATGCCCCTCTCTATTACATTGTATAACTCGTATGAAGAGAGAGTGGATAGTCAAGATTCTAGTTTTTTGTTTATTCTATTGACTACCATTTAACATTATGTAAATACATACTAAAAGGGTGGACACCAAATAGCAAAAGAGTATGCTGAGTTATTTTTGTTGATTTGACTCCATATGCATCTCTATCTCTACTACTATAGTGGATAGGCATGGAGTTTATTGAATGCTACATTTTTTCCAAAAGAGTAAGAAAGATTGTTATTAAGACTCCATTTATAACTTAAATGGTTTCTGCATGGATTTAAAAAAATATTGAGGAAAATAAGCTTATATTTTTATATCCCTACAAAATGAATTTTAACAAGTAGTATAGAGAGAGACAAAAAACACATTTTTTTGACAAGACAAGATGAAAATGTTGAAAGAGTCTTAATTCGGAGTTGCCATCTCTCTCTCTTTCTCTTTCTGTGTCTGACTGAAATATCATCCGAAAAAAGTATGAATAGGTCAATTTATAGAGACGTAGCTCAAGGCAATTTTCATTTGGATTATTTGCTCCTACAGTTTAAAAAAGTAGTGGTCTTAGTCTATATAAAGTAAAGTGTGGATTGTGAAGAGCTTTAACTTTATTTAGACTCTGTGTCTAGTGCAGGATTGCTGCCACATCTGAGAATAATTTTTTCTCATCTTTTTTTTTTTATTCTTTTGCCTCCTCTTTGCCGTCTTTGGTTTTCCTCTTTTTTTGACTTGTCTCTCTCTCTCAGTTTGAAGAAGCGTCGTCCGTATGAAAGACAGAAGAAGTCCCGTCAAAGCCAACTGATGTGATGATCAACCTTGAGTGAGGAGTTCTCCTTTATCAGCTCAAGTTAGAGTTGGTTCATTTTGAAAAATCTATCGCTATTTGTCTTACTCTTGTGAAGGAATAATGTGGATAGGGAAGAAATATGCATATTGGATATTTATATGAGATTTTTTTTTCCACCAAAAGAGAGAGAGAGAGAGAGAGAGCGTGTGTAGACAAACAGAGACGGCAGAGCTAGCACACACATAAAGATGAAAGGCGATGGAGTTAAGATGTACTAAGTAATACTGTAGAGCATCCATAACTTCCATCCATGGAGCGTCCACGTCGTTCCTTGTCGTCGTCGTCGAGAAGGTAGAAAAAAATCAAGGGGGTATACATGATACTATATATATATATAGAAAAAAATATAGGATGCTTTTGTAGCACAAGAACACGAGAAAAAATTACTCAAAGAATTCCTCGACAATGATTAATTATGGAGTTTTTGACGGGAGGCCCTCGTCAAATATTACGCTTTGTCAGGTATTTTTCATGGAACATGTGTTTCTAAAGACGTGGTGCATTACCACTTCCAAAAACTCTTTTTTCTCAACTTTATATGGTGATTTCATATAATAAGACATTCCCAAATAGAAAATATTTTTTCTATAGGCTCTCAAAAATTCTATTCTACAATATGTGGTAATCATATCAAATACATTTAATACTAAAAAAACATCTATATCTATACATGTGAATGTACACTCACTCATATATCACACAATA
Organism: Arrhopalites spinosus; assembly: GCA_034700945.1. Classification (NCBI taxonomy): domain Eukaryota; kingdom Metazoa; phylum Arthropoda; class Collembola; order Symphypleona; family Arrhopalitidae; genus Arrhopalites; species Arrhopalites spinosus. The sequence goes on from JAQIVZ010000055.1 coordinate 75,630, forward strand.
AAAAATGTAACTGAGAGTCAATTGTGTACTCATATCTGGAGGGATAGTTCTATTGAAATTGAAGAAAGATATGGAAAAAAATTATAAAGACAAAAATTAATATGAGGCATTCCATGTAATCTAGTAGCATCATTTCAAAATCTTCTCTGTATTATAAAGATAGTGAAGAATTTCATTTTTTTTCTTTCTTTTTCTTTTCAGTTGAATCTTGTACAATTATTCATTATTTAAATATCCATGCCATTGGAGAATTAATGGAAGGAGATTTTTTTGAAAAGAAAAAATAAATTTCTTGTCTAATAATTTTTTTTTTCTTGCTGGTTAATATTGTGCTAATAGCTCTGTAAAATTACAGGCACTCACCCTTGTCATAGTAAAGTTGCAGCCTTGTAAATTTGAATAAAAGAGAAGGAGGAAAAAGATGTGGCAGGACAGGAGTTTAGGGATATACCTGTCCTACATGTTTTTTTTACCTGTATCATTTCACATGGGGATGAAAAAGTCAAAAAAGTGTTGAGAGAACGTGTTAGAAGACTCAGCCTCATGATGGACATGCCAACCAACGTCTATCTTTTTTTTCTCCCTCTCTCCCTCTTTACTACGATAGTAATACGTACCGTTGGAATAATATGACAACGTAATCTTTTTCTCTACACATACACTCCTACCCTCTAAATTATGTTCCTACTCACCCAACATAGGAAAGGTTATGTGTGTACCATGTAGATACTCTACAGAGTGTACAGGGTGCTTTCATCCCCCCTTTTTAAATCTTTAAACACTATCCTCAATTTAAAAGTATTGCCGATAATAATAATAATTTTATTAAATTAATAATTATTTAAATAAAAATATTTTTGTGGCAAAACTAACTGGGCAAAATTGTCAAGTAGAAGAGAATAAATAATGTAAGACATGAATCACCCTGTACAGTTTGTTGGTTAGTAAAAAAGACAAGCCTTTCCTGGGCAGTTGCGAGTTAGAGTTGAGGGGAGGGAAAAAAATTGACAAATTCGTGTAGGCGTTCAAGAATTCACTTTCCGGTTTTTAATGAAAGAGTCGGAGCTAGAGTGAGGCGTTACGCAGTAGCACACGCAATGCGTATTACTGTCAATCTAAAGATTTACCTGTGTTGTATACAACATTCTATATAGCCTCTCTCTCTCTCTCGTCTTGAGAGCTGACGAGAAGATGAGTTGAGATGAGATGTGTGTGTGTGTGTCTGAGCTCTCCCGTCACATGAAAAAGAGAACAAGAGTTGGAAAGAGATTTCAAGACAGGGCAAATAACATGCATCAAAATTCTGTAACACGTACAACATACAAACTTGTCTTTTTTTTCTCTCTTTACATTTTACATTCTTCTCTCCCTTTTTTCCTCTCTTTCTTCTTTTCAACTTTCCATTTTAGGTGAAAAAATCCACAAATCCACTCAACAAACAAACATTTCATTCCCCCCTCTTCCCTCTCCTCTCTCGTCCTTTTCATTTGTACAAAAATCATGTAAAATGACTCTTTATTCATTGTGGCTTTTATACCAATACAATTCTTTTTGTACAAAATTCCATTTAAAATTTAATTTGTACATACACAAGTACACAAGTACATTTTTTATTAACTTTAATTAACAAGGTAGTTTAGTTCACCTCGATTAGTACACCTTCCATTCTATCTGTATTCTATCTTCCATGTACAGTCAGATTGGTGTAGAGTTTTTTATGAGTTGAAAATAAATTTAACATAAATATTTTGTGATTTATCACCTCCTTGCTAAGGTTAAAAGCTCCTGAATAATTTCATAATAAAAAATTCCCATTGAGAATTCCAACTGGTGAGAGATAATTTTGGGTATCCTCATACTCATGAACGACTGGACAGTAAGGAAAAAGGAAGGAAGGAGAAAAAAATGGTTTTTTTTGTGTCTTATTTGCACAGACTAGATATGTACATATACAAGATAATATAAAGACAGGAAAGTAGAAGATAGACATAAGAAAAGAGCAAATAAAGGTGTGTTACAAGTGTAAACTCTTGTTATTATGAAAATATCTGAACATTTTGAGATATTCCACCAACTTGGACTCTACTTATAATCTACATAAAATAAAATATATAAAAAAACAAATGTTTGGATGGCGATGCGATGGACATGAGCTTTAGAGCTTTAGTGTACACTGTACAGTGATATTAAAAAAAAGTCTTATTAAATTGTTGGCAATAATATTAACATGCTCATACTACTCATACTCATGTGAGTTTGTCCACACAAAATAAAAAGAGTTTCATCAATAATATAAAATTTGAAAGACTCGTCATCCTGAGAGTATGGAGTACACACTAAAAAACTTGTGGGCAAGTGAAGGGGGGAAATATCTATAGCAATAGAGTAAAGTATTGAATATGAGTTTTGTATTTTCTAAACTTACTGTACCATAATTTTTTTCCCCTTTTTTTTCCCATCGTCTCATGTTCAACTTACTAGCCACTCAAAAAAGGAATGCTCTGACTTGAAGAGTTTGGAAAGAAATTGAGAGAGATCGAAGAGAGCCCAACCCTTGAGAGAATTTTACGGGAAAAAATCTTGAACCTATCGCCATGTATTGCTTGCCCATGGATTCCCTTTAGTTCACTTAACTCTTTTAAGTTGACTTTATATAATATATATGTATATCTGTACACTACATACAGACTTCAACCCCACAAAATTTGTCTTAGAGATACTCCCTTGTGTGTGTGTGTGTAGTATAGACTTGGAACTATTAATATCCCAGACTGTCAAGTGTCAATCAGGCCTGGGTGTTTCGATGAATAACAATTTTTCATTGGTTTGCATCGTTTCAAATTTTTTTTTTCTTCCTTCTTTCTTTCTTATATTCCTCAACTGCCTCTACAAAAACACAAAACAAGACAATCAACGACCGCATGCTGCTCACATTAATGAGGAAATTCTTATCTATGTCTTCCTTTACATATTGGGAATTGGAAAAATTTTTCGGGCTAAGCCAAACCAACATATAAAAATGTATAAACTCATTTTGAGTCCAACTTCTTTGTGCATTGTTTTCAGTCTCAAGTCACAAAAAAATATTCTGATCCTTCTTCTCCTTCTTGATCTACTCACTTGTTCTTTTTTTAATCCTTCTCACATTTTTTTTTGCCTCAATGCGCTAATCTACACACCATACACTCATAGACTACACAAAATGTGGTACATGTGTTATTTATATAGTTAACTATTTTTTTTGTATATTTATTTTTATATAATCGACCACCTCAAAATATTACAAAGTCTCCATTTACTTACACTCTCCCCTCTCTTACAATTGTTAGTCTTGTGTTACAACTATAAATGAATGTTTAAAGTTATTATAAAGCAATTCTTTAATAATGAATTGATGCTTTTAAAAAAAACTTGGGAGGAGGAGGAGGGGGAAATGTTGAAGAGTGGCTGCATGCACAAATCAGGATTTTATCAGAAAATTCCATCTATGATTTGATTGCGCTATATAGCTTGCAACAATAAGAAGCAATATATATTTGTAATCATTTCAAAAAATAAAAATACTTTCAGTCATCCTAAATGAATTCCTAGTTTCCTCTTCGTCTTCTCCTTCTTTGTTATTTCTTGTCTCTATGTAGAACATTAATCTTGTCGACTCAATCATAAAATTTTCAAATCACATCGTTCAATTTTCTATTCTCTCTCTCTCTCTCTATTTTTTCTCTCAAACCAGCGGCATGGCATTATTTCTTGAGGGCCTTGTATTTTTTTTCTTTACCAATATTATGCATATCTAGTATCTCTCTACTTTTGTTGGTTACCTTTCCTCTCAATTTATTTGGGTTAGTTTTTTTACATACGGAACAAAATAATGATACAGAGTATAAAAGTGTACAAGAAAATACATGAAAACGCTTCTAACGCATTTCAGTCAATGAAAATGTTTTAACACAAAAAAAACATTTTTTTTCTCTCGCTTCTCAAGTCTCATTTTGTGAGTTAAGGAGAGAGAGAGGACTTGACGAGCAAATAAAAAACACTTTCCATGTTTTCAAGGGATTGCAGTTGCACCAACCAATTTTTTTGTGTTTAAATTTTCAACCCTTTCAGTCTCTCTCTCTCTCTCTACAGGGAAAGACACCTTAAATGAAGGGAATAAAGTTCCTGAAAGAATCTTTGTATGTTTTTTTTTGCACAATTTAAAAATTTCTTTTTAAACGTGATGAAAAAAAAATTAAAGAGGGGGACTAACCAAAGCAACATTAGATTCCATATTTATCCAATAAAGAAAACGTATTAAGCAATCGAGCATGTACATGTGTGTATAAAAAGGGAAGGGAGGGGGGTATAAAAAAGGGATAAAATCAGGGTTATTATGATTGTGCACCGTGTTGTGCATCATATTTGCCTTAGTAGTGTACTTCGTATGTGTATGTGTAGTAGTAGATGATTTTTTGAGCATCACCATCAATAATATAGAGGAGGTACATGACAAGGTTCCAATGACTATAGAGTTTTTTTTTATTAGAAATCCAACTTGGTATGTACCTAAAAACTACACTTGTACTTGTGGAGGAAGAAAACGTGGTAGAAATTCAATACGCCATTGAAGTGTGCATCTATATGTGTGTTGAGTATTATAAAAAGAAAAGAGAGAGAGAAAAAAAAAATTTTTTTTTTGCTCTCTCTATTCTCTACAGTTTTACACACACTAAAAAGTCCATGTTACAAGAAGATTGAACAGAGTAATGGTTCCAAGTCCGGAATTTTTCATCTTCTGAGGGCTTGAAAAGAGTTTTTGAGCATGGAAAAAAAGGGAATATAATATAATCTGAGAAAAATCTTGATGGGAAAAGGGTTAAAAAGGAACTCTTGGACTCTCTCTCTTTCTAAAACTGAAAGAAAAGAAAAGGACGGATTATTAGGATGATGAAGGAGACGATCATGCATACACAGTTTCATGTTGTTGGTAAAATAATATGTAGCATGTGTGTACTTTTATGGAAAAGACACACACACATGTCTACTCTCTCTCTCTCTCTCTCTCTCTCTGTAGACTTATAAAAAGTAGTAGAATCTGGAAATTCTGATGTAGAACTGTTTTTTCTACATGACTTCTTTTTTGACCTGTATTGCTGCTTGGTTACTCCTAAATAAAAACTTGAGCCTGGTTGTATACACAGAGAGAGAGAGAGAGTGAGTGGTTCTATATCAAGTCAGATTTTATTCCCCCACAAACATTCTTCTAAATTATACATCATGATGATGATGCTGTATAAATATGTGTGTGTGTAGTTTGTTCAACATATAAATTTTTTTTTTCATATAAAACTACAACTACAGCTACACTTGATCTCTTTTCAAGGTAAACCAAGATTTTTACGAAAAAAGTAACGCTCTTGTTCAACCTCATCCTACATGGGACTGCTACACATCTGGCCATGGGGACTTATAGTCCAGTCGACAATTTTTATTATAAAAACAAGATACCATGGATTTTCTCTTAGAGATGGATTTTTTTTCATAGTGTAAAAATCCTAAAAAGCTTTACAGCCCTCACTCTTTTTTAAAACCCTCAGCTTAACTTTTCTTTCTCTCTCTCTTTCTTGGGCACACACAACACACAAATTTATTGTCGAGTGAATGACGTCAGGAAATAGAAATGAAGGGTACCTGAATTGATATCAAAGTGACTTTTATGTTCAAGTTTCTACAGATATGACTCCAGAAAAAAAGGGGAAAAAAAAGAATTTCAGACTGGAGTTAATAGGGATCGAGAGATCAAGACGAAAAGTAGAAGGAGGAGGAGGGGGAGGGTGAGAGGGTGAAGGATAAAGGAAATAAAAAAAAAGTTGAAATTGGGGTAAAATTAAAATTGACTCAAATGCCCACTGTTATCATCATGTCCTTTTTCTTCACAATTTTAAGGATAATTCTGTGCAGTCAAAAACTAGTCTAGTATATGCTTAACTAAATGACGAGAGGGGAAGAAAAAAACCCAAAAGAGATTTTTTTAAAAAGTTACAGACACTCTCACTACAGAAACTACAGGGTGACGCTGTAGGGGTAGAGTGGATGATCGGATGGGATGAATCTTCCCATTCTTTTCAATTCCGTATTTCCTACTTAATAGATCCTTCTTCTCTGTCCACGGGTTTCATCTCCACACAGACTACAGACTCCCTTCCTACTGTGGCAAATTGTATGGGTTGTCTAACCATTAAAATATTTATATGTGGAGCTAATATTAGAAAATAGGCGAGGAAATCTTGTCCATCCCTTTAATGGATTTTTAAAAATGTACACACACACATAGTCTTTTACTTTTAGTGGTTTAGTTTTTTTTGTGTGTGTGTACGATATCAGAAATGAAGATCATTACACCCGAAATAAACTTTGATTTTTTGGGATAAATAAAGCTTGAATTAAATAATCAAGGGTTTTACTCATGATAAAGATTTTTGTGAGCGAATTTGTTGGATATTTTTTTGTGAACATCCTATTTTTCTCTATTATTGTTAATGGTTTTTAATAGAGTGTAACCCCCCAAAATCTCATGATTCTCATCTTTACGTAATTGTAGTAATAATAGGAACAAATTGCCTAATTGTAATGAGATTGTAAACGTAAAAGGAGAACCTCAATTTTGATGGTTAAATTAGAACTTGGGTTCGAGTCGGCATTTTCCCCCCATTTTTACTCTCTCTCTCTCTCTCTCTCTATTTGTCTATGTATTTACTATATGGCTCCATTTGAGTCTCTTTTTTTCTCAAATCATTTATCCTCTACACTCATACTGCTCACCCCAGGCAATCTTCAATTTTTTTTTCCTTTTGTACAATTTCAATTTCTAAAATTTCAACAAAAATGTTCTTCTTTTTTATATAAAAACTTGTCAAAATTAGAGCTCAGTTTAATTCTTGGAAGAAAACTCCAAAAAATTGGAGCTCCCTTAATTACACATTGATATTAAAGGGAGTAGCAATTCTCAGCCCAAAAAACTAACGATACACTTAAACCCCGTACCGAGAATGGTCAGTTGACTGCCCTGTCTCTTTTTTTTATTACTCCAACTTAAGGACTATTGTCTGGTCTTGGTCTGTGGTGTTAGAAAAAGAAAAAAAAAATTTTGGAGAAAATAATTTTGAACAATTGAGTAAATCATTCTGTCGGTCTGAGGGGGAGGGGATTGTGGATGCCCATATAAAAATAAAATTGTGGAGAGGACAAAAATCAGAAAAGATATTTTTCCTTGTGTGATTTGTATTATTATTAGTCATTGTAAAAAAAAGACTCGTCGTCCTTCTGCCTTCTTCTTTGGGTTTATTATGGAGCATTCATTTTCATTTTCTATCGAGAGAGTTTTTTTTGGGAGGGATGGTTTTTATATGCTGATAAAATTGGAATTTTTTGAGTCCTCAGTAAATGGGAGGTGGGCCGAAAGGCAATCGTGCCGCAGCCGAGACGGAACAAGAAGTGAGATGAGGGCCGAGTGTTGAGATTTCTCTGTTGTAAAAACATTTTTCCTCGCACGTAATAATGATCATAATGAGTCCCACAGGGCACTCACAGTTTCCCCCAAATTTATTTCTGTGCATAATAATATTACCAATAATGTTTATGTTTATACTTACACATTGGAAGAGGGAGGGGGGTGAACTACATGGACACAAAGAATTTTAAAACATTTTATTATCTACAAAAAATGGGAATAATAATAAACAAAGAGAAGAATATTCTACAGATCATGTGTGTACGTCATGATAATTAATACATATAATGTAAAGCATAAAAGGAGAGCAATTCTTTGTTTAGAAAAATCACCAAAGAAGACCACAAAAAAAATATATATTTCCAGTTCCTCACTTTTTTTGGTCATGTTAATGGTAATCGGTGGATGTTGTGTACATCTCTTTGGGGGAACAAATTCATATTGGGTCTCTCTTGTTCTTTTACTGAGCTCAAGCACGGAATCTTGTTATAATATTGTTTTCTCATATAAGAAAAAAATGGCCTTATACATATAAAACAAGGAGAGTTTACGTATTTTTCTTATACATTTTAACACTATTGTTGTATTATTGTTGATACGAGAGCAAGTTTAGAGAGAGCAATTTCACCAAATGTTCCATGACTGTAATGAATGCCTCTACTGAATTTATAGATTTGCATCATCACAAGTAAAAAAGAACAAGAGTCTCTTCCCATATCATTTTACTGTACAATAACCAAAAAAATGGAGATGCACTGGCACTACCTCCTCTTCTCCTTTTTATTCTCTCTCTCAATGTCAGTATTATAATAATGTGTAATAAGAAATACGTAGATTTTTCTTATGACTAACCATTCAAACATGATCTCTTGTTCATGAGAATTTACACACACACATCTTGTGAATTCATAGAGTCAACCTTTTGCATGTGTGATTGTTGTTAGAAAAAACACTGAGTGTCTACCTTCTTCAGTCTCTTCATTTATTTGTCTGTTTGCTCACTCACTCACATTTGTGAAATTGTTTTGCGTGCCAATTTTCATGTTTATGCAAAAAAGCTCACAGTAAAAAAAGGGAGGATGAGTAGTTGTCTCTCTCTCTTCTTTTTAATATAAAAATGACTATATTCCCCAAATGTTTTTGTGTGTGTTTGATTTAAAGTCTTTATCAAAGTAGTAACCCTATATCATTCTAACCAATCCTGAGATTTTTATTACCTGCGTGAAATGTTTGAATTACTCCATGTTGTGGTTTCTCTCACTCTTTAACTTGTTGTTCATCTCCCCTCTCTCAAGTAAGAGAGAGAGAGGCAATAATATTAGAGGAAGAGAAATATACAAAAACCTGCCCTGAAATTTACAACTCCTTTACTCTTCCCCCCCCCTTCCTCCCTCTCTCTCTCTCTCTGTCTTCATATGGCCTCACCATTACCATTTTTTTTTCTGTTTGACTACCTCAAAGGATTAAATGGCAGTCAATTCATTTTATGAATATTAATTTGACCATTACTAGGATTCTATTAAGCTCAATATTCAAATCGATAAGTTTCAAATAATCATTAAATAAATACCTGTGCATTGTTTTTTTTTCCCTCTTCTACACTCTTTCTTTTGATTTATCTTAAATATCCCATAAAAATCCAACTCGTTTCTTTTTTCCCTTTTTCTTTGTTCAACAAAATGATAAAAAAAGGAAAAGGAAATTGACATGTACAATATTTAATCTGTAATATTCTACTCTATTAAAATAAAGACTTAAATAAATAAAAAAAATTATTTATTTCATAAATAAACCTCTTTTTCTTCAAAATAATATTCTGTCTCCACTTTCTACAAAATAAATTTATGATAACAAATTTATTTAACACTTTACTCAATATTAAATTATATGACATAAAACTCAAACAATGAATTTTAATTTCATAGCTTTGAGCTTTTTATTCTTTTTTATGAAGTAACTTACGAGAGAGAGAGAGAGAGATTGAGTTGAGACAATGGAAAATAGAATTTTATAAAAACAAATAAAACTGGACCACAAAAAAAGGAAGGAATGATTTAAGATTACCGTAGGAAAAAAAGAACGGGTTTTTTAAAAACAAGAGTTATTTCTCTTCATGTTGATAAAAACAGTAGTTTAAGTTTTTTGAGGGGGGAGAGAGTGCCCTATACAATTTTTTCCAGATTTAAGAATCCAGTCTTTACACACAGACAGACTCCAGCAGAGACGAGACAGCAGACCTTCACTTGTACCTTTTGAATAGATGCATCAAAAAGATACAACAAATATCTTTTTTTTCTCCTTACAGCTAAAAGGCTCTAAATTCTCTATTTTCCTTTGCAAATAGGATTTGCCTTTTACTACACAAGATTAAAGTCCTGGGAGTTCTAATAATATAAAATGTATCAAATGTTCATCAATTGCTATTAAAGTACAGGTATACAAGATTCATTTTGATGGGCTCTTTTTTCTCCCCCTTTTTCTATCTAAGAGAAAGAGGAGGAGCACCACAATAAAAATTCCCTGTCAAATTTATTTCCCATTTTAATCGTACAATTTTAGATAGGACTGTCTGTACACAAAGTATTTCAACATTTATTTTTCTTGGCTATTATTTTAGGTAGATATAAAAACTTTTTTTACTTGTCTGGCTAGAAAGAGGGGAGGATCGATTTCCTCCATTTTTATTTATTATTTTTTTTGTCAAAAAAAATGGTCTTGTGTCTATCACAGATTTTCTCATGAAAAATTCTCTTGAATTTAATGTCTCTTACAAAAATCCAAATACAGACGAATTCATCACATCGCCTGTCTTTATTTTTATGTGACAAACCATATAAAATTTCCTTTCGCAATGTCATTTCCTTCACCCTTTTTTTGAATTGAATTTTCTCTATTTTTTTCATTGATATGTGAGATGATATAATGGAGATGGAGACTTGGTTTTTTTTGACCTAGATATTTTTCGCTTCTTTTTATATAAAATTTCACATGTGAGCTCCTGGCCTTGATGGGACTCATCAGGAAGGGAAAAAAGTGGATTTCCTCTTTCCCGAGAGTCTCAAGTGTATCAAAGACAATTTTATCCTTATCCCGTTTCAAAATGGGGACAATGTAGAGTCTGTGATGTACATGTGTGTGAGTGTATCTGTTTGAATTGCAACTAGTTTTGTATGGCCAAAAATAGCGGTAAATGATTACAACATTCTCAAAGGAGAGAGAAAATAAACAACTCATGAAGGAGAGAGAGAGAGGGTAACCCTATCTTCATTCATTTTAACGGTTCATCGCCCAGTCCTTTTCAATTCGATTGATACAATTTTTCTGGTGACCCTTTTTTTATAGACCCCATCCATCCAACACCCTTTCCCATTCTCCACACACACGGGCTGTGTGACCATGTAAGGGTAGAGGTATTTAGTAAGAAAATTGTATTGAGTGATATCATTCAAGATCCCGTTTCCATCATTGTCATCCTCTCTTTTTTTCATCATTTATTGAAAATACAAGTATAAACTTTTACCTTATTTTTGTCTCTATCATTGCATTGAGAGAATTCACAGGGAGGGGGGACTTGAATGTAATAATATATCTGTAATAAATCTAAATGAAATTGCCACCCTTTTTTTTCATTTTTGAGAAAAAACTATACAGATAAATTGTACTGTAGTGTGTACAGGTATCCAGGTAAAATGTGAAAATAATTCACTTCTATAATGTCTTGTATGAGTGTAGTGTGTCGTGAAAATTGATCTGATTCAAAGATTTAATTCTCTTCTTCTTTTTTTTACATTTATTCCCAATTCAACCCATCTTCCTGTCACTCACTTATTTTATTGAGTGACAGTCGATTTTTTTGCATGTGAAAGAGAAACCTACAGCAAAGTCTTTTTTTTCTTGTATGGGATGAGTCTCATACTGTGACATGATCAAAAAAAGGGATAAATTGTAGGGAAAAAAAGAAGACTTGTCTATCTCAAATTGGCCACACAGAAAAATTGGAATTTCTATTTTTCAAAGGATGAGAATCTATTTTTTTCCAGTTTTTTTTGTATCTCTTCCCATTTCATTAAATAATAATATGTATGTGTACAGATACATTGGATATTTGTAAATAGGGAGAATCTTTGTGGCCTTCCAGATTGATCCCACTTAGAAAAAAGATTTTTTTAAAAGTAGAAAAATGTCGGACTTTAAATAACTTGTGTGGAATGAAATAAAGCAGCAGGCCAGTCTAAAAAGATGAGGAATGAGTTGTCTTGAATTATTTTTATTATGAATTTGTATGAACTTCATCTCTCTCTCTCTGTCTGCTGATTTTTCTTCAACTTTTTTCCCCATCTGTCAGACTCAAGACTCTTCTTATCATTCGTTGAAATCTTGTAAAATAGTCACTAGTGAATTCAATGAACATGAAAAATGAAACATGGATGGAATTTCACATAGAGATGATGCTAAATTTGGTGAAATGCTCTTAATCTACTTTTTATCATGTACAGAATAGTCTCCATTCCCTCTCTCTCTCTGTCTTGAAGTCGTTAAATTATTATTGATGACAGAAACCAGAGATTCAAGAAATGTTTTTCACAGGGTTTTGCCTCTCTCTCAAAAAAAAAATTCAACCTCTCCAACTCTAAACTGTACATGAAGACATTTTTTTTAAAAAAAAGTTTTTATTTTATATTTTGTTTATTATTCCACTTCACGCAGTGATGGTATCAATATATTTCAACTATTTCATTTTTTTCAATTTCTCCATTTCAACTGCTCTCTCTCTCTTTATATAGAACAGAATATAAAATTGTAGTAGTTGTTGATATGCTCTATAAATTAAATGAAAATCAATTTTCAAATTGATTTTTTTTTCTAAACCAACTCAATAAATTAAAATTTACAATAACTTTTTTTTTTCTCTCTCTCTCAGCTCCTAACCCTACCTTCTGTTCTGTCTTTGTACAGATAAATGTTCAGTGAGTGAACTAAATAATTTACTAATTATTAACTTGTGTAGTATTTGTTTAGTCTAGAAAGAGAAGAAAAAAAATGTAAAGTTGAAGAAACTTTACTTTCAAATTCTTTGCATGTGACTCATTTAATTTTTTTGTAAAGAAAGTTACCTTATAATATATAATTCATTCATTATGCCATCTACTATTTCACTCAAATGAGTATAAATCATAAAAAAATGTAGGCAATTCCATTTTTTTCCTCTTCTTCCACTCATTTGACAGTCATCACCCATTTAAAACGAGAGCAAATGAGAGAGAGTGGAATGGTAAAGAAGAAGATGAAAATTTTTTTTATTGTAACAAAAATGATTCTATTATGTCTTTGGAAATTTCCTGTTTTGAAATATTTCAAAAGAAGCACACACACATAAAATAAATGTATCTGTAAATTGTATGGTTTCATTTTCACAAGTTTTAATAAATTAAACTTTGCAATTCTATATAATAATAATTTTAACATTTTTTTACAAGTCAAAACTTCTTAGACTACATTATTAGACTACACTCAAATAAAAAGAAAACACAATAAGAGAATAGTGTTAAAGGTCAGGGGGTAAATGAGTGAGACGAGCCCCCAATAAGTTTTATATTTAAATGGTAAACTACACTACACACTCCACACAATACAATTTTTTTTATCTGTATTTTTCTTATGCGTAATTCCATTAATTGTTACTTACAATTACAAAGTGTCGTAAATTTCCCCCTATGTAGAATTTCATTTCCATTTCCCGTTTAGACTTGACTCTTTTTTCCATTTTGTACATGTTCTCTAGTATTTTTTTTTGGTCAGGCTTATCAGGTCAGTGCCTGAGTCTGAGACGAAATATGTGTAGAATTTAAAATTGTTAAATTTAATCTCTCCCAGTTTCTTTTTCTCCATTAAACTAAATACTTTTATGTCATTCTCTGTTATGTTAGTTATACTCATATTGGTAGAGAAAATTTCGTTTTTTTATGTGTACACAGTTTTTGTTCTATTTGAATATATTTTGATTTTAAAAAAACAATTATATACGAGCTCAATCTCTGTATATTTATTGTACAGTCATTAAATGAGACATTTAGATAAAATGTGGTGGCATTTCCAGGGGACAGATGCTGTGCCTAGTTGAATGGAGAGAAAGAGTTTTTTTATCTTGAGAGTGGAATAATAACGACGTGTAGAAATTGACTGGCATGCGGGTAAAGTAATATTAGTCAAATTACAATTTTTATCAAAAGATATTAAACCACATGGCCACCTAACGAAACAAACTGAATAAAAATATTTTACCCAAGATAACCTCTCAGCTTCTCATTACAACTTGTAGTCAATCCTCTCTCTCTCTCTTGTTGTGTCCCACTCTCAGACAGTTAAAATTGTGTATATTATACACAAGTGCAAATGTAAATGGTTAAATGTAAATGCCCCCCCCCCTCTTCCTCATCCTCTTCCTCAGTTAATGTTTTTTTAGTCATGGTGTACACTGTACACTGTACAAAATGTCCATTCTCCATTTAAATTTGAACATTGTATAATAAGGCAATAGCCATTGCCATTGCCTCCTGCATAAATTCAACTCGGGTTAAAAGCATGTGTGTGTGTATGAAAAAATAAATTTAAGTGAATTAACCAAAAAAAATGAGTAAAAAGTTGCATTAAAATTTTTGAGAATAAAATACACTCAACTTGAGTCTGTGTACAGTGTACGTTATTTGTAGTTGCGTATAAATCAAAAGGGAGAGAGAGGGGGGAAAAGGGAACCGACTGTAAAATATGGAACAAGTTATATTTTCCCAAATTACCTTACACATTAAACATTTAAAAGAACCAACGCTTATTTTTTCTGACGTTCCTCAGTATTATTAGTTTTCTACATGTTACCACTATTTTCTCCTTAACTTTACACGTATAACAAACTTTTTGTCTGGTGTATCCAAACACGAGAAGAAGAAAAAAGGGAAACTTGTATGGTTGACCATGGCTCTCATACAATACTCCTTGTGTCTAAAAAAGAGAGAGAGAGAGAGAGAGAGACTTAAGATGAAGAAGAATTCTCAAAGTAGACAGTCAAAAGCCAAAGCAAATGTATTCATATGCAAAGATAAATAATGTAAAAGAAAAGCCGAAAAAAAAGAGTTTGAACAAATCTGAATAGCATGAGCTAAAGTGTCGAGATAGAAAAAAAGGAAAAAAGAAAGAAGCGCTTTTCTTCACGAGTATGGAGTAAGCACGGAAACATATAACATTGTACAAAATTTAATACAACATTTTTTTATATTTATATTTGTCTGTATAAACTAACCAAAAGAACTGTCTTGAATCTCCGCTTCTTGTTTGGACAGATAGGGATAAATATGTAAGGTAATCTTTGTATTATATTGAAGAGAGAGAGAGAGAGAGAGAATTTATAATCGAGTAATATTTAAAATTATTATATAATAATCTTTGAATGCTCTCTCTCTCTCTCTCAATGTAATCTATACAATTGGAAGTGAGATACACGAGCTCTTTTTTTATATTGTTCACAATCGAAAAAAAAGTTGGTTATTTAAAAAGTCGGGTAAATTCATTAGATATAGGATAATATGCATAACATGTAATATAATATATGGCAATAATAATAGGAAAAAAATAACTTGTCTTTCTTTTTCATAGAGAGAGAGAAACAAAAGAATTGTTTCTATAAAAAAAATTATTCTCCTCCATCCTACGCTCACCCTTGATTCCACTATTAGATTTTTCTATTTTCTATTTGTAGGACGTTTCTATCCCCCCGACACAGACACAGTTGTCTTGTATACTAGAGACTAAACTTTTTCTCTGTTTTATCATCAATTCTCCATACAAGAAAAAAAGAGGGTAGAAATTTTGTATTGTGATAAATAAAAAAAAATTAAATTTTCTAATGGCTTACAAGTTGGAAGAACGTCATATAAAAATAAGAGTGGAGATGTAATCTCTGAAATAAATACAAAAAAAAATTATCTCTGGAATTTGAATTTGAATAAGAATTCTCAGTCTTTTGGGGTATTGAAGGCCCCCTTTTTTTCTCGGTATATTTCTTTTCTTCTACAAAATGAATATGTATCACTATACAATCCATATTATGTACATATGTATTCTATATACAAAAAAAAGTTTATGAATACAATACAACCCGCTAGCCTGGGGCTCATTAAACTGTACGCACATACACAGACACAGTCGATACGATTAGGAGAGGACCAACTGCTCTCATCATCATCATCATCATAGTCACTACTAGACTAATTATCCCGGCAATTAATTAAGTTTCTTTTTTTAAAAAAACCTTTTCCTCCTTCCCTTCCACAGAAATGTACAGAATTGAGTTTCCAATTTAAATATTTTTCTCTTTGGCTCTTCTCTCTCTCTCTCTCTCTCTCTCTGTCTTCTGTACAGATTAGAGATGTAGAGATATAAGAGAGAACAAACATGTACATGGAGTGAGTGGGGGATACAAAAGGGGACTGAGAGCAATTCACAATTATTTTATTTTAACTCTCATCTATCCTTTTCTTTACATAAATGTACATATTGTATACAGATGAATAAGTATTAGCCTGTAAATTTTGATGCACATAGTTAAAATTCTTGCATTGCAATAATATAATAAGATGTTGAATTTTGTGCCCCTCTTTGTAAAAACATATTCATTTAGTCTCTGTATATTTCCAAGTTGATAAACAAGAGCACCCATTTTAACATTTTAACATGTGTGTACAAATTTTGTCTGTATATTTCTCTCCCCCTCCCCTCCATTACTTTTGGTTTGTTTCAATTGGGGCTTGGCTTGGTTGCAATCCAGAATTGAGTTCAATTTTGTCTTCAATTAAGATCAATTGTGAGGATTTAGATAGAGTGGAGATCATGAATGAGGAGGAGATTTCGTAAGGGCTTAAATAAATTCATCTGCAAAAATTCAAAACTCTTGTTTGAAACGACTATATGTATGCTCTTGTGTGTGCCTTCAACTTTTATTTGAAAAAAATGGCTCTGTCCCCCTCCCCTCACATGTCGTATGTAATAATAGTAGATAAAGTGAGGGCTAGAAAAGTTCATTTGTAATGTCCACATTTTTATGTTGAATTTGACTCCCCTTAGAATAATATGGATGGTCAAATGGTTCCATTGGTGAATAATGGAGTGCAATAACAAGAGTGAGTAGTTGGATGAGGCCATTCTTATAAAAATATAAATAATAATCTTTTGATGATTATTTCATATTTCATTTTGATTCTTCCAACTTGCAAAATTTATCACTTATTCAACAACTATTTACCCTTGTCCATTGGATTCTTTCAACTTATACACATATATATCTGTACAAGTACATTGTAATATTCTATATTTGTTTTCATATCAAAATTTGTCAGCTATTGCTGAATTGATTTCTTGTATTTCTGCCATGTTGCTAAGTTGATACCTTAAAGAGTATTGATGTAGTAGCAGAGTCATCATTGTCAAAACTTTTTTTTGAACATTCATTCCACTTCTATGAATAATAATGATTATTCATACAATTATTTATACAATTTCTTCATAATAAATTATTTATATATATATATATCAATTCTTACAATTAACTATTTTGACTCTTTTTTTCTTGTTGAGACTTGAATATTGACTATTTGCTAATACACACACACACATGTACATATTTATGTATGATGTTCAAGTATATTGATAAGTTGAATTCTTTTTAAGGACAAGAGATTGGATTTGGCTAGGGGTTGAAAAAATAAAAGAATTCAAATTCATCTTTGCTCAAATAATAAAAGTATGATGATTTCATACACTTTTTACCTATCAACCTACAACTTACAACTTACAATTAGGATTAAGAGAGAGAGAATGAAATAACAAAAGAAGAATTATATATTTTTTCACATCCCCTTTTTTAGGTATATAGCAGAAAAAAATACTATTGAGGATATTTTCTTGGGGATTGTACATAAACACTCAACGCCTGCTGCAACATTTCCTTGACAAAGCGTCATAAGTTATTAATAGTAACAGATATAATAATACAAGTGAGTTGATTTTCACGGCAGACAGTCGTTGCATTATTTGGATTCCATTGTTGTTTGCATTTATACACCCATGTACTATTATCTCTCATTTCATTATTATTTTCCCTTCCTTTCCTTTCAAAAACTCTCTTTAAACTTTTTTTTTTAACTTGGTCCCAAAGTGGAGAGAGAGACTTTTTCTATGTAAGGCGCTTCAAAACCATTATTCCTAATGCTCAAAGAATCACAGAATGTGAAGAAGATGACGGTTATGTGCTTTTGGAATGCCGTGAATATTTTTGAACCAAGAGAGAGAGAATGATTGTGTCTTGTGTGCCCGTATTAGTTTTTTTTTCTCTCTCTCCTTGCATTGTTGTCTTATATTGCACAATTTATTCAATAGTTTTTTTTGGGCTGGGTCAAAATTGACAAACCCAAGGAAAATATGCGTTAATTTTTTAACTCTTAAACCAAATTCACCAGAGAGACGAGTCCAAGGATGAGGATAAGGATGAACCACACTAAAAAAATTTAGATAATGCTGGTGGCTTTCATTTTTTACTAATCATAAGTAAGTTGAGATGTATCAATATTTTTGAATATATTTAAAAACTAAAATTCAAAATGGTTGAATAAATAGTAGTAAAAATTGTTTATGTCGAGAGAGAGAGAGAGAGAAGGGGGAAGGTTATTAGAGACTACTGAACAGCATCATAAGAATGAAGACAAATTAGGCTGGCTGCCAAATGTAGACAGGCAACGAATTATCTTATGTCGACAGAAGCAAACTGATTAAATGATCTAGGGATTGTACAGACAGTCAAAAAACAGTTGAGAGAGAAAAAGATAGACAAGTGAGATTTGTAGAGGTGGTTAGTAGTTGTTTTGGTGTTCATTGAATTGGGCTATAGATTTTTTTTAAAAGAAATTTGTTAGAGGTTGGATATGATGAGACTAAGTGAGAGAGAGAGAGAGAGGGAGAGACAGTGGAAAAACATGAATTGGGAATCTCTACCCTTGGATAATTTGGACAGGTGTAGTAATTAGAGATTGTGAAGTGGAAGGAAGGAGGGGAGGGTGGGATACAGTTAAAAATGTGTAAGAGATTAGGCGAGGCTGGTTAGAATTTAGCCAAAGATATACACACACAACACAATGATCATCATCATCATCATGACGAGGAGGACGTGAGTTCAAAATCCTGTGTTTTTGTACGTAAAACCAACAAGTTATTGAAGCAAGTAAAACTGGTAACTAACCAGGAGGTCTTGAAAGATATGTGAAAAATATGTTTTTGACTTTGTAGTAGTACAAAAACGTCTCTAGTGTCTGAGGCACTATCACAATGATCCCCATAAATTTTTTGCAAAAATTATTTCTCAGCTCTCTTTATCATTCTATAGACAACTTTTCCCCTCATCTCATGAAAGAATGAGATGACCATCATGATAATATTTGTGTCGACATAGAACCCGAGCCAAAAGGACCCAACAAAATATCTGTAGTTTTGCTAGTTGGATAACTTTAATATAAAAGAATGGAAAAATTAATGTAGAAAAATATTTACATGAGTTAATGTGTCCATGATATGGGGTGATGGCTCTTTGAGACTTGTATCTGTACTGCATAAAATATGGGAAAGAGACGACATGAACTAAACTAGAATGAGACAGAAGAAGGGTGCGGAAGCTAGTATTTTTTTCAAATAAGACAATATTAATTTATATACATGGATCATCATCATCCACTTTTATAAGTAGTGCAATGTATATATATATATATATATATATATATATAATGATATGTAGAATAATATAAAAGTCTCTTGAAGTAATTTTTGTGTAAACTGGTCAAATGTATGAATATGATAGATTTCATGTGGTGAAGGAAACGAGAGTACCAAAGATGATGAGAATTTTTTTACCTCCATTTTACCTGTTTTCTTTCCCCCCTTTGACTTAAATGTGTAATGTATATTTTGATATGTTTATACAAGAGAAGAAGAAGAAGATTTTATATAATGTAGTCAAGAGAGTATTGAGAAAAAAAATGGAATAGAGAATGACACAAACGCTCTACTAAGGCGGGGCTAGGGTTAATTGTAATTAAAGTAGCAAACTCGTAAATAATCCGAGCCACAAATTTCTGTGTAAATACATACACTCATATGGGCAGAGGGGAACCTCCATTACCTTCAGGTGAAATATGTACTCTCTCTATAATGTTATTCATCTCTCTCTCTTTTGGTGCTTGAGGCACAATTCATACTTAAATCTTCTTTTTGGGCTTCTTTCTCTCTTTCTCATTCACTTTGCAACACAAAACACAAGATGAAGATTGAATATAGAGAAGGACTCGGTTGCTCTTGAAAAAAAAAGAATTTAGAGTTCTATTCTCTCTCTCTCTCTCTTGATGTAGAGTACTCTTGTTGGACTCTAATGTGCTCCTCAGTCTCATTCCTCCATCTCCTTGAAAAAAAGAGTCCACATTTACAAAAGCCACAGCGGAGCAAAAATGTATTATATGGATGGAAGAGAGCAATCTAACTTATTTAGATTGATCAGAAAAATGGAGAGAAAAGCATTTTCAAGAGAGAGTCGAAACTGGTTCGTCCAGTTTTGGGAATAAATTTTGACTTTTTTTCCCCCTTCTTCTTCTCTTTTTTCCCTTCTTCTTCTATTGTGTATCTCTATTTGTATGTATAGAGTCAAATCAGAGGAAAAATAAACCAAAAAACTGAGCAAGAAGAAAAGCTTGTGCTGGTGTCTATTCATTTTCTTCTCCTTCTTATTTGTCTGACTGACTCTGTCCTACAAGATTTTTCTATAAAAATATATACAATACATCAGACAAATATTACCCTCGTTTCTCATCATGAGAAATCCACACTGGTCAACTCCAACTCCTCATCATGTACATACACAGTGAGACTCGTACATGGTTTTTATGTTCATCTTCATCTCCTCCAGTGTCATATAAAGAATTGGGCATCTGAAGAGGAGGCACATCTGAATGCAAAGTACTGCCGAACTTATCAGTATTATAATGTATTTTTCTTCTCTTTACTTAAACTTTTACACTGGGAATGAGAAACGAGAAACTTTTTTTTTTAAATGTTCAGATTGAGAAGCATAATATAAGGCAGAAAGTGAGGCAAAGCATGTGAGCCCTTAATCTTGAAATATTTCTTCTTCTTTTTCCATATGCTCTAATCTTCATTGTGTGTCCTTCACCAAAAAGTCTAGACCTAGCGGCTGTATATATATATTACATATTACACAATACAAATACACATACATGTATACATATGTACTACAAGGAAATGTTAGATAATAAATTAGGTTGAATATCTTGGTCAACAAGTATACTAGTTAAACCATTGGAAAATGTGGAAAATGATTTATTTTTGCCCAAAAAAATAGTTTTCCTACGGAGAAACCCTTGTCTTTTTTTCCTCTTGTTTAATATTTTATTCTCTCTTTTTTTATTTATTTTCTACAATATTTTATCTCTTAAAACAAGTGCTCTCATTTTTTTACTCTCTCACTCATGATAAACTACACCATATTGTAATATGATTTTTTGTTTTTGAAAAAAATTTATTATCATGATACGAGTACATACACAAATTTGGGTTATTAGTTAAAAACAATTCTCTCTCTCTTTGTGGTAATTCATTCATTGATTTAGGAGGTAAAAGATTTAATGATCCTGGTTTTTTATTCTCTCTCTCTCTTGCCCTTCAATCGAACGCTCATGTGTTGACAAAAGGGAATGATTTGATAACGAAAAAAAAATTTAATATGTTAATGAGAACTTGTAAAAGAACTTGCTCAGATCTATAGCGTCTCCTTATACAGGTTAATTTTATGTTTCATAAAATGTAATCGAAAGTCGTAATCAAGATGGTGTTCCTTGATCTGTGCTTTATTAAAGTCACTTTTTTTTGGACATGAATATTCCGTCCATTTCAGACTCCAAAACAAAAAAACAAAAAATTCCTTTTTGTAATATTATTATGGTATCAAACCATTTCCAGTTCTTTCTTCATCTTCCCAAACTTGCCGAAAACTATTTCTCTTTGTCTTGCTCTTTATTTATATTTTAAAACCATATTATATATAAACCTCTACTTTTTTGTACTCTACATTTTTTTGGACACAAAACTCTTGACAAATAAGAACAAGGAAAAAAAAAGATATAGAGATATGTAGATTGTTTACTATTTTAAAAAGAAACAAGTTGAGACATGTTTGCGGTATTATTGTATAAGAGAAATGATGTGAATTTTGTGGAACGTTTCATTTTAAAACTTTTTTTTTGCTGTCAAAAGGATGAAAAGGTCAAGTTGTGTACAAGTTTATTGTTTAAATATTTTTCCACTACAAATATTCATTCTAAAATCCTTGTTGTGTCACACACTCATGTACATACATCTCATGTTAAAAAATATAGTTTACACTTAATCCCCATACATGAGAAAATAACCGCTGATTATTTTTATAAAAAAAATATTCCATCTGTACCATTTTAAGAGCGACAGTCAAACCAACAAAAAAAAGTGTCCCGACTCATCTCCATAATACAAATCAGAGTACACGGACACAAATGGAGAGGGGGGGGGGAGCATGTGCTCAATCAGCATTTATGTAATCAATGTGATCATAACGATGTAACGACAAAGCTCATGAATATGCATGTTACATGAGTAAACTTTATATGACGCTCATGTTCACGTAGCTTTTAATGTATCTGTAGTAGAGAGAGTGTGTGTGGGGTTTGGTTTTTGGTTTGGTGGGCTGAGGGACGAGAAAGGAAACACTTGACTTTCTTCTCACTTATCTTATCATGAAAAACTCCAAGAGTCTCTCAAAAACTAAAGAGAGAGAAGAAAAAAAGGCGTAAAATTTAAGATGAGAGAGAAAAACTGCTAACGGTGACAGTAAAAAAGTAATCTTTATTTTTTTGTGTGGAGGTAAGTAAGTCGTCATCATCATTCCTTTTACACATTACTCTGTGTATTTCATCATAGAGAAAAAGTTATTATTGCATATCAGATTACTTTCCTCCTCATCCTCACTAAAGTTGTGGAACTAAAGGAAGAGAGAGAGAGAGTAAAGTGAGGCCTTTATGACTGTAAAAACGTGAGGAGCATGAGGAGTCATGAGCCATGTTAACTTGTAGAATAGGAGGAGTAGAGCTTGTAATATACTCATAAGTTGGTAATCAGCAGAGAGAGAGAGAGAGAGAGAGAGAGAGTTGAGGGGGCAGAGAGAGAGAAAGAGTTAAGAGCAGTCAAAATATGATAACACACACATGCTTATCTTCCTTCAACCCGCAACATTATATCACCTCAACAACAACAGTAGCCCATCCAGAAGCCACTCGTGTATCTCTAAGTCCCAACTCTCTCTTCCCATCTTTTCAATCAACTATATCCCTCCTGCAAAAATATTATACACTTTTCAAAAAAAAAACTATCTCTACCAGTCAACATGAAAATGTGTACCATTTTCTCAGTCGACTATGACGGATTTCTCATATAGAGAATGTCTAGAAAGAGACAAGAGAGAGAGAGAGGAGAAAAAAAGTAAAAGAAAAAGTTTTTACAGGAAGTTTAAGTCACAAGGCAGGGAAAGGAGAGAGAGAGGAAGAAAAAAGAATGAAAGGGATGGAAGAGACAAATATGAGTTCTTTCAAATATTGAATATGATCTCATCTTTCGCAAAAGGGCGGAATCTCATCATCTCCGTCATCTCTTCTTCTTTCTTTCTCTCTCTCTCTGTCGACTTGACTTTGTGCCATCATCCATTTCTCAGTCTCGTCTCTCTCTCTTCTTGCCATTCCAATCCCAATAGTTACGTAAAATGTATTTGTGTACACATATTGAAAATTTTGAATTTATACACACATTTCAATTCTCTCTCTCTCTCTCTCTCTCTATGAAACCAAGAGAGAGACAGGAAATATTAGCTATGAATGAAGGGGTCGTAGTGTCTATCTTTTCTTGTATTTAGTGCGTGTGTGCGTTTGTACAAGTGTCAGCTGTTAGAGTACATAAGCATTAAAAAAAATGTATTTATTACATATTTACTTTTTCTTGTGTTAACTTGCGAGTTAAACAACTCAACTGTCAGACAGCTAGGCTACAATTCATTCAATTTTTCTGTATTACATGTACAATGTACATACTCACATGAAGTCTTCTCCCATTCAAAAAAATTTATCTCTTCCGATTACAATTCTCAAACTTTTCATTTTCCAAGAAATTTCTCTTTTCCCTGTCCATTCTAATTCTTGTTGTCTCTCCCTCGTATGTACATTATGGAAAAAGAGGGGAGATTGAAATAACTTGAATTTCAACTGGAATCAATAATCCCCAAAGAATGCAACTGGGGGACTCTCCACAGAGAGAAGGGAATGAAATATATGATGTGATTGTACTGTGACCAACTTGAAGGATTTAAAGATTACATGAACTTGTTCAACGAGGAAAAAGTGAGTTTAAAGTGTGCGGAAAAAGGATAAACTTAGACCAAGAACAGAAAAAAATACACAACAGAGAAAAGAACCGTTTTGTCTTGTTATGTACCTAAACACAACACTGAGATGAGAGTGAGGAATTAATAATTTTAAAACTTGAGGCTTCTTGAGATAGAGAGAGAGAGAGAGAGAGAAAAAAAATGACGTGGAGGAGAAGAACAAAGAAAAGGATTGAAAGGGTTGAGAGGTATTTAAGTATTATTCGGAAGAAAGGGAAAAGAGGTAATCTGAGGCAGAAATGAGTAAGCTGAATCCGAGCTTTGTGTCGAGATATTTTTTTTTTCTTAAAAAAAAGTTTTATATCCTTTCACCATACATACTCTTACATACAGAAAAAAACTCCTTTACTATTTTTTTACACACAAGTATAAGAAGAGACAAGAAAAAGAAACATTAGAATTTTGTTGGTGTTTGGTGTATATATAAAATTTTTGTAGATGCAGGTCAGCGAGGTCGACACATTTTATGGGAAATTTTAATTTCATTCTCTCCGAGGTTGCTCAATTCCCATGACCAAGTCGTGATTATCCTCAACAAGAAAATTTTTACTCTCCAGTACTGTACAACATATGACTCTTTTTTTATCTTGTACTCCTACCACTTGCATCTCTCCCCCTCTCTCTTGTTTTCCCTACTCTTCTGTGTCTCTACTTTCCAAATGTTCACAATTTTTTTGAGTGTATTCTGCGTCTGTGAGATTTGATTATAAACATGTAAAATAATAACAATAAAAATGGGAGAGAAATATTTAAAAGAATTTTTCTTGTTCAAGTTTCACCAAACATCAAACTTTTTATGCTGTGGACATGAGAAGAGAATTGTGTAGGGAGACTACTGCTGTGGCTGTGACCATTTCATTATTTAAAATATATTATTCTTTTGTATTTTCCAAACACACACACACACAAGTAAAAACAAAGGAGATAGAGGAAAGGGATAAGAAACAGAGGGAGGGATGAAAAAATCTTCATGTGTTAGTTGTACTCTCTCTCTCTGTATCTGTAAGACAGGGGGATACGTTTTTTTAAAAGTGATGATTGTACCATCTGCACAGTGCACACAATTTTTTTTTGGTGTGAGGATAAGACCGCTGAAACAAGTTACAAATACATCACATTTACAATTTAACAAGTCTTTGGAACTAATGAAGTGAGCAACAAAGATAAGACTAAACCAGACAGAGAGAGACCAAACATTTTAGAGTCATTTAAAACTTACGAGAGTTTGTCTCTACATATATATATATATATATATATATATTATAATATAAAAACCTTGTTAAAATAAATACATAAAATGGGGGGGACCATATTAAAATCATTAGTTGACAATACAACTTATTGTTGGGCATTTGGGCACGTAATGCTGATAAAGTATCATTGGTGACATGGTCAATGATAAACAACTGTCCTAAAAAGTGAGAGACAAAACAGCAACTTAGCACGCAAACTTTGCCCCCCTCCTCCTTTAAGCCTTTAAGAGAGAAAGAGGAGACTAATTTAAAAATAATTTATCATTAAAAATTAAAATTCCTATTTTGTCTGTCTCATAATCCTTTCTCATGTTTATATAAAATTTAATTATTATTTTTTACAAATTGCCAATAGTCAATATATCACACATTTACAAAACTCCTCCTCCTCTACTTGACTTAAAATTTAATGAGACAGTAAATAAATTTAATGATTCCTTGTATAGTAGTCTTTCTCTGTATAAATGGAGAATGTAATAATAATGATTATATGAAAATCTCTTGAAATGTTTGCAATCAACGATTACTTCATAGTTAAACTCTCTCCGTGTGTTATGGTGGAGTAATTGAAAAAAAAGATTAAAGTTGCATTTTTTCACTATCAAAGATTTTTGAGCTGAGGATTTAATATTTGAGAACAAGTTATTTTTTTTGAGGGAGGGAGGAGGAGGAGGATGGAAGAATGTGAGTGAATAATAACAATAATATTTTTCATGACGACGCAATTTTTAGATATCTAAATGGTCGTACATTCTTCCTCCCTCCATAACTTGTGATTCTTTGGAAATGTGATCGATGAGTCCATGTCATAAAAGAATATTATCAATGGACGAGGAGATTAAGGGGATTCTACATGTTTATTCTTCTTTAACACCACCACCACCACGTTATACAAGTGGAATACTGTATGTATTCCCCTCCTGTTCTTTCTCTAATATTGGTCATGAAAATGAGCATTAAATTTCACTTTTTTTTATTTAGTTTAATATTTAAAAAAAATTGTAAAGAAAAATATAAAAAATTATTACCCCCTCTCAAGACTCAAAAATCCCAGACGAGTGGAGTGACTGATAAAATACTATTTTCTTTAATATATGTAATAACATGGGGGGAAATATATAATAACCAAGTCAATTGAAAGTTATGAGGTGATTAAAAGTAACACTTTTTGATTTATCCCTACTACTTATTGTCATTTTAGTGTACTGAATATTACAACATTTTCCATTTTGATTATGAAAGAAAGAAATGGGAGCTTTTTTGGAGTGATGACAAAATTCATAGATTGTACAGAGTACACGTTGAATGTTGAGGAAGTGATCACAAAATTGGTTTAAAATTTGATGAATATGAGTCGTCTTCAAGGATTTAGTTCATTGACCAAAAATTGTTCTCATATTTATCACCAACTTGACTCCAATATTTGTAGCCCCCCTTCCCCCGCCCCCTGTTTTTTGAAGTCCCGTTTTCAATTCTTTCATCAATTTTCTCTTCACGTCCTTGTTGATTATTTAATATAATTTTTTGCAAAAAAAACAAGTCCACTTCTTCTTTTCTGTCACTTTAAGTCTAAAATCTTTAGAACAACAAGTGTTTCATGAATAAAGGTTCAAATGAATGGTCCTCACATAAACACTTTAATATTTATGAGATGTCAAATCTGAATATTTAATACATTTTTTTACTAGGTACAATATGTACATACAAGTGATACAAGTATAGTTTTATATATTGCAAAAGAATTTTTTGGCTTAAAAAAATTATGCATTCATATTCACATCTTCTTAATATATTTTTTTTTTAAAAAAAAAACTTCTTTGTCCTTTGTAGACCACAAGTTGAATACTAAAAGTTTTTTTTTAAATTGTCACTCGTGTACTTGACTTCAATTGCCAACAT
Source organism: Arrhopalites spinosus (assembly GCA_034700945.1). Lineage (NCBI taxonomy): Eukaryota > Metazoa > Arthropoda > Collembola > Symphypleona > Arrhopalitidae > Arrhopalites > Arrhopalites spinosus. Next base: position 102,838 of record JAQIVZ010000055.1, read on the forward strand.
TATATGGAGCATTTCTACTTATATTCTAGAACGAGAGAGAGAGAGAGAATTTTAAACTTTTTTGACTTTGAAAAAAACTTTCCATGAACATGAAGAGAGAGCGAATGGGGAAATGGAGATAATTGAGATGCAACTAATCCTAAAACACAATTAAATTTTATGATTCCTCCTCCACTCTCTTGTGGTTGAAAAGAAAAAAAATTGTTTTAAAAATGCACGCACAGAGTTATTCTAGGGCATCTGAATACAGAATAAAATGAATATGAAAATTTTGTCCTCTCTCTCTCAACTTTGTAAAAGTAATTAAAGAGGCGGTTATCTTTTCTCCTTAAAAATCCTCAACACATTTAAGTTTCCCTCTAACATGTTAAATTAGTCATGTAAATAATATTAGTAACATACAAAATAGAGATTATTGAAAATTCAAAACTATTCTTTGGTTATTAACTCTTGCTATTATTGACTCAAAAAATTATTTCAATTGGTTTCTTTCTTCCTCTTTTCCTCTTCTTGTCAGTCTCAAAATATTCAAGTCATTTTTAGTGACAACAGAAAATACACGAGAGAAGAGGAAAAAAATAAATTTAATGGCAAAGTTGAATGTTAGTTTTTTTTAAAGAAGGAGGGGGTGCCATCATTATTGTGTATTCCATGAATATGAAATTGGGTAGTTTTTCTTTGAGATAGAAAATCCTACAATACGTAACCTCGACAAAGAAGCTGAAGTGTGTAAGCAAAGAGCCATTTGCACGGTAATGGGGATGGGAAAATGATACATTTTTTTGGCTCACCTGAGAATGAAGTAAAGTCTAATAATATAAATAGGAAGCTTTATACAAACTTTATATTTTTTTTGTATACTACAAAAAAATACATGTAAACTTTTAAGTATACTATTTGGTGCAAAAGCAAGGAAATTGAAAGGAGTTGATGGAACAACAAGAAGGAGAGAAACAAGTGCCTGAAACCTTCAAGGAGAAAAAAAATTGTTTCTTTACAAATCTTTTTCTTGAATAATTTCAAAAGCAACATCACCACCATCAACAGAAAAGCAATTATTGTTTATTGTTATTCTCCACTGGACGACAAGGGGAAGGAAGTAGTACAGAAGGGCTGGATGCAATGAAGATTCTCCCTTATTTTTTTTTTATCTCAATCCGTTTTTTTACACACAAAAAAAATATAACATGCCCATCCGTACATTCACTTTACACAGAAAAATGGACTTTGTGTACTTATAATAGAATATAATATATTTTGAGAGAGAGAGAGAATTTTTTTTTCTTTTGGTGTAAAATTCCGTTGAGCCAATTTTTCCTACTTAAAAATACATTTATTTAAGCGACATGTAAATTGAGTGGGAAGGAAGACGTCCAACTCTCAACCTTTGTTGCCCTTTTGTGTGGTTTTTGGTCGGTTTTTCTCATCATTTTATGATGAAATTATGCAGCTTGGCGGGGGAACAGACAATTTAGTCTTCCTAATTTCTCATGGAGTTTTTTCTTGTACTGAGTAGTAGTTTTCTATTCTCTCTCGTATCTGTAGTAGTTCTTTTTTTTCATTCATCACACATGAATTTGATATTTTTTCCCCTAATTTACATGTGGGACGTCTCTTCCTTTTACTTTTCTTACCCAAAGCTCATTCCTCGAGCCCCAATCCTAACAGACAAAGAGAGGAGAGAAAACAGAGGGAGAAGTTGGTTCAACAGAAGCGTGCCGAATTCACCTGGTCGGTCGTCGGCATTTTTTCCTCATGGCGCTCCACGCCATGTAAAATTAAGATATTGTCCAAAAGAACGGATCACGTCTCTCTCTTCTTTTGCTACTTTTTATCCCCATTTTATATATTTATCCATCACAATGGGTACCATCTCTCTCTTATATCTGCTGTCTCATCTCACACATAAAAAGTGTGAGGGATTTGGTCACTTGCCTTGTTGGCATTGGACAGAGAGAATATTGGATTTTTTAAAATTTAAAATTTACTTTGAGATGAGGCATGCTAATTTGGCCACGGAAAGCAATCAATTCCGTAGTTTACACAAACAACGACGTCCAAGACTAAATTAGCTTCCAACATCCATTTGTTACATTAAATTCACAGGAGTGTGTACATTCTTGTACACGTACTTACATTCTACTGTATGCTAATAGGCAGAAACCATTTTTTTGTGTTCCTTCTCGTCTTTCTCATTTTAATATAAAGTTGCAAGAAGAAGAAGAAGAAAAAAAATGTTTATAGAATATTTTTTTTTATCAAAGTGGCATTTGGCCACGAAAAATCATGAGAAATGGGAGGCGAGAGACATGTTCAATGTTTGCATGGTCAAGTTTTATGAAGATGAGATTTTGGTTGGTCGTGTCCATTAGAGTCATAGTGAATCTACATTAGAGAATATATTTAAGTATGTGTACCCATCTTGACTATGTGGTTAATATGGATCCTTTTTTTATGTGTTTTGAACTTGTAAATTCCTCCTCCTCTGCTTCTACGAGAGAGTCCTCGTAGTAATCAAAGAGGGTTGAGAATTTATGGGAATGAAGAAAGTAAATGCTGTGTACCCAGTAGCCAAAAGCATGATGATGTTTTAATATGTTTTAATATTCCGCAATTTAATGTGATCTTTCATAATGATTCTCAGCAGGTAAACCAAGCCTGGAGATCCCTGGTTCTATTCAACGGAATCTTGAGAGTCCTGGACAGCCGAGCAAGGTATGAGAATTATTTTTTTTCTTACTTGTTTTTTTTCATCATCTCTCTCTTTATTCTTTATGTAATATTATTACCATTATTATTTATTATTCTATTCTCTCTTTTATCTACTTGGATACGTGAAATTCTCATTATCATTTTAACTTAAAAATGAACTAAAGTTGAATTATTTTCATGTTATTTTATTGCTACTACACTTGAGGCGATTCAACTTGACCTTCTCATCCATATTGAGCATTCCATTTTCTCTCTCTCTCTCTTTCTTTACATATGAAAAAAAAAGTTTTCTTATATTTTTATATAGTGTCTTATTACTTGTCATGTTATTAGAATTTTCATATAACAAGAAAAAAATATTTTTTTTATTCGCACAAGAGAACAATCACCCAATGGAAAAGTTTTGCATGAATCAGACAAGATTACAGTATACCTGTACATGTCTTTAATTGCATCCAAGTGAATCACATTGTTTCTTCGGTGTGTGGGGGTTTATTGTAGAGAGATAGGCTGTTCATAGAAAATGGTTAGAAAAATAATTTGTGTGGCATGTACGAGTCTCACTCTTTTTTTTCTTCTTTAGACTCCATCTTTTTTTCCATTGTCACTTTGGTCCCTCTCTACATTGTTTAGTCCCTTGTGTAGTATTATTATCCATTTCTATGTAATTTCTCCCTCTCTCTCTCTCTCTCTCTCTCTCTCTCTCTCTGTCTGTACATTGTCTCGAAAAATAAATGTGGGGATACATATGAAAAAATTGAAAGAAAAGTTTATACGTCAATGTCATTTTCTCTATATTATTCCTCATTGTGTGATGGAAGGGACTAGACATTTTAGTGTACACAGAGAGACATGGAGGTAGAAAAAAAATGTTTAGACTTGAACTAGAATAGTTGAAAAAGACTATAGAGAGAGAGAGAGAGAGACGCGGATATGATCAATTGTTAAAAGTATAAAGTTGGAATTTGTATCACAGACTGAGTGAGTGTGTGTGTGTGTGTATACCAGTAATTTTGCTTTGTAGCCCGTCAAGATGTGACCAATAATAAGTGCCGCCTTCACAATTAACTTCTATTTAGGATTGCCAAGAAAAGGTGTTCAAAGAATACTCATTTAGAATGACATGACACGCCGAGAGAGAGAGAGAATTCAAAGTGTATCAAAATGTACACATGTAAATGTATCTCTCTCTCTCTTATATAAAAATAAATTTGTAAATGTTAGAATGTAGTACAGCTGTAAATGGTAAATGAAGAAAAGAGGGACTGCAAACTGAGAATGAAATGTACTGGACGAAACGAATGGATTGCTCAAAAGTTGTCTCTCTCTCTCAACAAGAAAATGAAAGATGAAAAATGAAAAATATACCTTAGCATGTATTCTCTTTTGCAGCTGATAGTTTCATCTATAAAAAAAACTAAGAGTTTGAATCCTCAGGCTAGAATATCGAAATGCCCATTATATGCAAATGAGCTTTCCATTCTTTAATTTTTTCCTATTTTTTTATCCCTCTCTCTGTGCTTTTACTCCGTTATGTATTTTTTTTGTCTTTATTTTCTTTCTCTCTCGCCCAACTTTTTGAGATTACCCTTGTAGGTACTTTATTAGTTGTTACTTGTTATTAGTTTGTGGAACGTCACTACCTGAAATATCCATTTTTACTCCATCAAAGCAATCACATCTTACCAAACAACCCCCTCCTCTCTTTTACATTTATTTTCCCTCACATGATTGTCTCTATAGACCAAGATGTAATTTTTTTTTTCTATGGCTCAAATTTTGAGGGAGAAGATCAACTAGTTATAGCCATTTTTTAACATTACGATTGCCTATTTTAGGTAGTCCTCGAATCTCTATCACTTTTGATTCTTTTGGTGATGAAGAGAGGGCCAAAATAAAATTACATAAGAAGAGAGAAAATGGCTAGAGACTATGTAGCATTGAAAGGCATGTTAGATTACAATTCTAAATGCATCGCACAGCTGGACATGTGATCAGGGACTCGAATTTTTTTTGCCTCTCTCTCTCAAATTATTTTTCATGTGAAGGTACTTATATATAGAGAAGCCTGGTTGGTACTCTATTAATCGTGGTCCTATATCTGTATCTGTAGAGATATATTTGTATCTGTAGTAGGTAGAGATTGGTACGGATGAAGTAGTAACAATAGGACTGGCTTGGTATTTCTACTTTTATCTATTTGATTCCAACTCGATTCATTTGCTTGGCACTCTTGCCTTGGCCTTCTTCATTTTTCATCATTTTTAGTCTCTCTCTTTGGTGCCCTCCACAAAAAAAAGAATCCCATAAGTGCAACAACTTGAATTCCGCCAAAGAGAAAGACAGATAGGACTTTTATGAGACAGAGTAGAAAGGCAGGAAGGGAGAAAGAGAGAGAGAGAGAAAAAAAAAATCTCGTGTGTTTTTTCCCCTATCATTTTCATAGAGTGGGGACACAGAGGGAATTGTGATGGGATAAGGAATTTTGATGAAGATTTATATATACTTTGAAATTTTTGCGGGTACGAGTGAGACTCTACGTTAGATACTGATACGCCGTTAGTTTACATTTTTTAAAGAAACTTTTTGGGTTTTCATTATATCATTAAATTGTATAGAGAGAGAGAAATGCATTACAGTGACTTGTCAAGACAAGAGCATTCAGCAACACTTGTGTGATTTTGCTGAAGGAATAATATAAATAACAGAGATTTGGAATAGATTACCCTTTGATATTTCACCCAACAAAGTTTTGGTAAAAGCAAATTTTTTTTTTCTTAACTCCTACAGTGTACGGTAACTAGTCTCCTCCTCTCCTTCCTTACTTTCCAATTAGTCTCTTTCACATTTTTCTACCAAACATTCACCATTCATTGTTTTGAGTTGAAACCTGTGAATTGGCATCAACATTTGTTCAGGGGGTATAGAACACACATTTTTAATTTTTTTTTATTTCTACATTTATCACCTTGATCGTAATCATCCCTCCCCTCCTTTTTTGAGACGCATTCTTCTCCAACTTTTTCTCTGTGTGTGTACTCAATTGTATAGTTTTTCCCTATTTTTTTATTGACGTAGTACACGTACGAGTTCCCTTGGCTGTGTCCCTTTTGGTGGAAGCAAGCAAGAAGAAAAATAAATTTTTGTAATAGATAAATTTTAATAATTTATCTAGTTAAAAATCTCTATTAGATGGAAAAGTCATGTTCTGTTTGTCCCATAAAAAAATTTGTTATTTGTACGCTTTACAGTAGGAAAAAAAAATTTGGAGACACAATGTGTATCTGTCTATCCTCTGTATAATAAAGGAGAGAGGAGGAGGATTTGAGTTTTTTTGGGGTTTTGACTCTTTGCTAAAAAGTTTTGCCTTGTGACATGAAAAGAAAAAGTCAAACCTCCTCTCTCTTCTTCGTCTCTGCACCTGACGATACATTTGTCATAGAGATAGAATAAGAAGTATTAAGTCTAAGGAGTAGTACAAGTAAGTCTAACTAAAGAAATTGTGGAGGGAATGAAAACATGGAAAAAGTTTTCAAGAAGATGAGATGCTTTCCTCCTCCTTTTTTTCTATTTCTTCTTTTCTTTTTCCTCTTCTTCTACTTGTATCTAGAGAGAGAGAGAGAGAGAGAGAGGATAATAAGAAAAAGGAGCAAGTTTTTTTGTACATGTACACTCCTATACTATTTGTATGATGAATATGCAATTAATTCTTTAAATTGTCCTCCATTGCCATTTTTTTCACATTTATAAATAAAAAGAATCATGTTGAAAAAGAAAAGAGTTGAAAATAGAGAGAAAATGAGATCTCTCTCTCGAACATATTTCTTAAATTCCATTTTCATTCAGGATGAGCTTCTCTTTTTTTTAAAAAAAAATCTCATTGGTTATGTTCATGGTCTTCCTCTCTCCTGTTCTTATGAATTTAAGGAATTTTAATTCTCTCTCCCCCTCGAAAACTGGCACATAAATATTTTTTTGGAATACAAGAAGAAATTTTTTTTTGGAAGGAATTTTAGATTTTTCACATGTCTTAATTAAATTCTTGTTCTCTTGTGTGTGTACTATCATACGTGTAATTCATAGCTCTACTGTATGTATGTACATACACAAAATTCACTCATATATAAAAAACATGTCATGGATTTTTTCCCCTTCTCACATTCGACTGAGATATAAATTTATGGGTTGATTTTCATTTAACTTTTTTTTGGTACAAGTAAACATTTTTGTTAAATAGGAAAGAGTATGGATTAGTAAATGAATATAATATTTTTGTGTGGAATTTTTACAGATGATGTTGCCGGAGAATATGGCTCGACTGTTGGCTGCAATGCAGGAATCTGTGACAGCCGCGGGAGGGAGTTTACATCCGGGCGGTTTGACGACGACGACGACATCAAATAATTTAAACTGCAATAATAATAATAATAACAGTCTGAGCAGTCATAATAACAACAACAATAATAATAACAGTGGCAGTCCTTCAAGTCTCAATCTGAATGTTAATGTCAATCCACTTAGTTATGCTAGTATCAATAATCTCGTTCAACAACCTCAAGTCTCCTCCGGCTCCACTAACAAGCAGTCACAACTTCACAATACGAATAATTTTAACCATAATAATAACAATAATAATAACAACAGTATTTTCCCTGGACATCATCATCATAGTCTTCATAAACCAACTGGAAAGTCAACCAAATCAACAGGTTTGTCACTCATTATCTTTTCCATCTTTTCCTCTGGGCTTTATTAAATATTTTTTTTTGCCCCTTTAAAATATTCCATTATTTATTATACCATTTATCCAATATTATAAATCTGTACCTGTTCATATCTCCACTTTTTTGTCAACGGGTTTACAAAAGGGAGAGACACCGCAAAGTATTGTGTTACAAAATATGTCTCTCTCTCACATGAGAAAAAACTTTTGCTCTATTGCCCTACATTGATCATTTTAAGGATAAAAAGAATTTTTTTTAAAAAAAATATCAAAATAATTCGATAATATTGTGTATACTTTGCCTTTTTTTAACAGTGTTCAAAAAACTTCTTTTTTTCTCTCCACAAAAAAGTTTCATATTACAAAGTTTTTTTTTTATTTCTTTTGAGAAAAAAAGAGAGATTGAATGTTATCATTATTACACATTTTTATACTCTCTCCCCTTTTTTTCTTGTTACTTTTACTCGTTCATTTTTATTTATTTTGTGGACCAGAAATCTTGTTGATGAATCTAAACATTTGACTGCTTATTTATACAGTTTATGTCTCTATATTTCTTGTGACCCAAAAAAAAGAAAGAAAGAATTTTGGAGCAATGTTGAATTGATATATATTTTTTAAAAAAGAGTAAAATGATAATAATGTGTTGCCTCAGTTTATGGGATAAATATTGGGCGTTGAAAACTGTATAAAACTCTATCTCTTTATTACGATAAAGAGAGAGGAAGGAAGGGAGACTTGTGTGTAGTTTGTAGCGGGATTTCATTTATTTGTCCTTAATTTATGGGCTGAGAGAAACCCCTTTTTCTCTCTCTGTGGAAAAAAAGAGTTCATCGTTTGGTCCACAACTTACAAAGCAATATTTTAGAGTTATTATGTATGATTTTGATTTTGTCCTTATAATATTTCCATGTGTGTGCCTAGTCTATGTGTGGATGTGTATTTCCACTTTTCTTCTAAACATTTTTCCTTCTTTTTCCCCTCATCTCCAACTTCCAAACTTTATTTAAACAATATTTTTTATATCAACTCTCGATTCAATTTTTAGAAAACCCTTTTTTTATTCTCTCTCTCTCTCTCTCTTTCAATACAAAGATTCTCCCAGGCTATATATTGTACACACTAATATTTTCTCTTATAAAGAAAGACCATCTATTTTTTATACATGGCGACGCACCAACCCAATGCATTTTTTGCGCTGGACTTTTGACGAAAAGAATAAGAGAGAGAGAGTCTCATCATCAAGCCTTTCGATATCAAAACGTTGAGGTCCTTCTCCTTTTTTTCCCCCTGTGTATTTTAGTTTTGTGTGTGTACTTTACTTATATTTTTCAAAGAAAGGGATTGGTTTTTAGTCCCATTTTAATACTATTTCTTATGGCTATTTAACTGGCTACCTTCTCTCCACCTTTTTTTTTCTCTCTCTCTCTCTCTGTTTACTCATCGTCGGGGTTTTTTTTGAGTCTAGGAAACTCTCTCTCTCTGTAGATAACGTTCAAGAAAGCAAAGGGGGCTTATATTTAGTTTTTTGAGCGGAAGGCAAGTCATGTGAAGAATAGGGAAATTTTGTGTTATATAAAGTTATAGAATGTATAAAGATTATATAAAGAAATGAGGAAAAGGCATCCAATACATGTAGAATGTCACATTATTGGCTGAGCTAACAAGTACAAGAGAGTAAAGGGTTATCCCTCATACTTTTTACCTACCGTTCAACATTCCCTGGTACTTGAAAAACTCTTCTGCCCCTCTCTCTCTCTCTTATTCTTATATCAACTCTTTTTTTCTACATAACATGTAGACACACCAAAGCTTATGTTCTGCCTTGCAATGCAGCTGTTCTTTACTCAAATATTTACTCCAGAAATTCGATTCTATCGGAGAGATTTTTTTTTATAAGCAAAGTATTAATAAAAAAGGGTTGAGCTCTACTACCTCTCTCTCACTCTCTCTACAGTTAAGTTTTGAGAATATTTCTTATGACGCCCAAAGTAATATTATTTGTAAAGTTTTTTTTTACTCTCTTCTCCTTTTCCTTTAGCTTCACTCAGGTTATCGTGGTCCTTGTATTTTTTTATGTGTAGACATTGTTGAGGAAGGGGGTATTGAGTATGTTTTTGGATAAACGTGTAAAAAAAATATATTTCTATATTTTGTCTCGTTCTCCCTTTCAAAAAATGAAAATACTTTTTTGTTCTTTACTTTCCTAACTTTGTTTTTTTATACTCCTGAGACTTTTTACTCCCATCTAGAAAAAAAATAGTTTGGAGAAATGAATTGTACTTGATATTGAAGTTGATGTTTAAGTCTCGGTGAAGAGGAGATGATTGATGATATTTTATGTATTTCTTTTTTGTCTGGAAACCATGAAATTCAATTCAATTTATGAGAACCATCATCATCATCTCTCCTCATTTTTTTTACCTATACGTTGCCTACTACTTGCCCCCCTTCTGCTCCTTATGTTCCTTAAAACATGTTGAATTTTTCTAATATTTTTTAATCATTTATTATCCCTTCAAAGAGAAAAAAAGAGATGGACAAGGGATGATTTTATTTAAATTTTTTACTTTACAAATTTTTAATATTCATCCAAATACAAAATTAAAAATACATTTTAAATGTATCATAACATATTTTTTTAATTTTCTATTTTTTTACATAACAAGTAAAAATTATAATTACAAGGAAATAATTCTCTTGTACAACAAATTACAAAATTTCAGATGCTCATGTATTTACTAGGGACAAGTTTGAGCTGTAGGCCAAAAAAGGCAAGATAAATTATGGAGGAAAGTAAAAGTGTTGTTTAAAATCATGTTGTCCATGTAAAGAGATGAAATTGTATCTGTACACACACAAAAAGTTTTGCTTCTTGATTCCCTTTTTCTCCCTCTCTCCGATCTCCATGCCCTTGAGGGAGAGGGAGAGAGTACAGAAATGAAGGATTTTTTAGCCGTAAAAATGGTTTTAGAAAAAAATAATAAGGAAAAGGGAAGTTGGGTATTAGACTAATCAATCGTAGTGTAAACAAGGAGCTATTGATAGGGTTTTGAAGTGGAGTCTTCAATAATAATGTGGTGAGTGAGAGAGAGATTAGATTACCCATATAGTGAGTTGAGAGATGATTATACTGGTAGGACTCAAGTGAATTGTATTCCTCTTCTTTTGTCGCAACATATTTTTATTATTATGTACAAAACTAAAATTGTTAGTAAGGTCAAAGAGGGGGGCTCATACAACGCCTCTACACAATAAGAATTGTTTCCAGCTTTTTGGATTTTCCCTTTCTCTCTCATCCTCATAATAAGGGATAATATGTATCCACCTTAAAAATCTCCTCTTCTTTTTGTCATTTTATGTGTTCTGTATTAAAGTATGAGTTTGAACACATTTTTTTTAAATGGCTCGAGTGCCTCTTAGAATTTTACTCATGAAAAAACTCATTTTACTCTCACTCTCCATTCTCTCTTTACTACTTTTATACACATGATTATGACACGGTACCCATTTGTTTGTGTTTTGTGGATACTGGATACATAACAAGGGACTTATTTCCCTTTCTTCCCTTTTTTCCCTTTTTTATGCTATTTATTTGTTGATGATTCCTGACCAAATTGTAATCTAAAAATCATGAGATTTCCTTCCATCTCTAAAATTAGGGGTGTCAGTTCATATAAAGAGATGTAAAATGTGTACAGTATTTATGTATTGATAGAATTGTCATTGTAAAAAATTTGTATTTTTTTTAATGGAATAAAATTACAAGGGAAAAAATATATATGGTTAATTTAATTGAAGAGATTTTTCTAATGATAAATGATTTTTTTTGTCATCAGGTAAATCTCCATCGGGACGTGGACTGACATCGTTCCCAGTGATAAGAGAAGGACTTTTAGGGAAAGGGTCGGGACCAGTGGACTACACAAGATACGTCCGTCGATACTCAAATGCGAGTGAGTGTGGATTTCAACAATGTCGAGAATTAAATTATCGGGAACATTTCCATTGCCTTGACTGTGGTGAGGGATCTCGTGTCTTTGTTAAAAAAGAAGAAATGATAAGACATTTTAAATGGCACAAGAAGAGGGATGAATCTCTTCAACATGGATTTATGCGGTAAATATTTATTATATTTACTTTTATAAATTATAATCATAATCAAAAAAAAACTTTTTTCCATTTATTTAATTTTAAAAAATATAACTTTACACATTTTTTTCTCTCTTTTCATTTTAATCATGAATAATTCATCCTATCACTTTACACTCTTGGCCCATGTTTGTTGTTAGTATTCAAAGTGTAATTGAGGATTGTTGTAAAATGTCGATAATCTATTTAGTTGGTTATTAGATTATTATTTTATTTTTTTTGATAAATAATTTCGATTACAATAAATTAATAAATTAATTTGTGATTTGAAAAATTATGTTGTTTTTGTTTTTCTCTCTCTCTCTCTCTAGATACTCCCCAATGGATGACTGCTCAGACCGCTTTCGAAATTGTTCACATAATCGCAAACAGACGCATTACCATTGTCTTCAGGTGAGATAATGTTCCAATGTGTAGACACAATAAATGTATAAAATATCTTACAATATCAAACACACACACACACACACAACAAAAAATACATGAAAACTTGTGTCGCACCGTTTCTTCCTTAGGGCTAGGGCGGCCACACGGCGATTCTATAGAATAGTCGTATCATGGCATACAAATTCTTGTCTCTCTTTGCGTGTACTCAATTTTTAATAAGTTTTTGTTGTAGTCTCTCTCTCTAACAAATGTACCTTAGAATTTTCATGTACTCGTACAGGGGTAGGCATTTCAATATAAAATAATTTAATTTCTACCATACCTGCCATTCCTTTTTTATGATTAGTAGATAATCATCATCATCATGATAATAATAATCATAACTTTTTCAACAAGAGAATTTTACACGTACTCACATTTACATTATCAACTTAATATTGTAACCAATATGGAGGATAAAATTTCTTCATTAAGAACTTTATGAGTGAAAAAGGGACAATGGAAATGATTTTTTTTCTGCTTCTTCTCCCAAGTTTTTTTTCTTCAAAAGTCACAATAATATAAATTATCAAAGCTACCTATTACAGATACACTTTATGGAGAGAGAATTTGCATTAATTAATCATAGAAAATTAAGGCTGAGGGTGAAGATTAAATGTTTTGTAAACTCATTGTCCGCATTGTTTTTGTCTCCCTTTTTATACATATTACGTACATGTGTATGTACATAATTGTATGTAGAGTAAAAAAGAAGGATAATGAACTGAAACATATTTTCTGTGTAGAAAATTCTTTTGTCTCTCTCTCTCTCTGTCTCTTTTGCCGCATATTTATTATTCTTCTTCTTGGTAAACGGCAATGCGCCCAATGATTGTCAAGTAGAGAAATAGTCTCTGTACATATTTTAATTGTCACTGTGTACACTCTTACAATGTGTAGAGTAGTTCAAGTTTTGATCATTTCTTATAGAAAAAAAGAAGAGGTGTGAGGAGTCTATATAATTGTAATGGTGATGGTGAGGAAAATGGGGTGTATATAACAGAGATATATTATGCCTCCAGTCACAAGTTTAAAATTCTAGACACTATAATTTTCTTGGAGAAATGTTACACAAAGAGAGAGAGAGAGAGAGAGACAAGTAGAATAACATTTAATTGACAAAAATAATGATAGAAAAGGACACACAAAATTTTTAACAAAAAATGATTAATTGATAAATTTGATTTTTCATGCTTTTACAAATAATTTATACATAAATTCTAATTTTTTTTTCATATAGGATGGATGTGAAAAAGTTTACATAAGTACTTCCGACGTGCAAATGCATGCTAATTATCATCGCAAAGACTCGGCCATCATACAAGGTAAAGTGTCATAAATTATAAATAATCATTCAATTAATTTACGCTTTCCAATTAATTTCAAAACTGTTTTTGTAACTGTAAAAAGAATTTAATTTAAATTATCATGTAAAATATAAATAAAAAAAGATTTTAAATATGAATTTTTGAATATAATTTTTTTACAGAGGGATTCCAAAGATTTCGGGCTGCAGAAGATTGCGGGGCTGATCATTGCAGTTTTAGACATCAAAGAACAACTCATTTTCACTGTCGGCGGGCAACTTGCTCCTACACTTTTAAGAATAAAGCTGACATGGGTAACTAAATACATTTCCTTTTAATATACTTGTCATCATTTAAAGAGACAAGAGCATCTTCTTTTATGATCTTCCCTTTTTTTCTTCCCTTCTTTTTTTGTCTGTAAGGTGATAATGTGATTTACTTGTTAGTTTAATATTTTTTTTATGCTTATAAAAATCATGTTGTCGTACTTTTCATTGTACAATTAATTTAGTAAGGAATTTTTTTGTGAGTAAGATAAAATGTGTAGAAAAAAGGATTTGTGAGTTTTTTATGTGAAATAATTTGACTGTGGATGATTGTGAAGAGTGTTGAAGTGTTTGTGGATTGTGGATAATAATTGTGATATGTTTTGTACACGCTTGTACATGTTTAAAGTACTTGACTGTAAGTATGGGGTAATTTATTGTTGCCTAGCCATGTGTCTCATAATAAGTTGTTTTGAGAGAGACAAGTCTTTTCTTTTGCAAAAAAACGTAACTCAAGCTCAATCCTGTTTTTTACAGATATTCTATCTTACACACACAAGTAGTCATAGACAAGATTCCTTTATTCTGCTTTCTTTTCTCCTATACAAATTTTTTTATACACTAAAATGTTGGTTTTGGTGGTTTCCTCATATTTGTTCAAGTAAATTTTTTAACAATTTTTTTTGTCTGTCTCTTTCCCTCGAACAGAGAAGCACAAGTCGTACCACATAAAGGATGAGCAGCTGAACAGGGATGGCTTCAAGAAATTCATGAAGCATGAGGCGTGTCACTACGCCAATTGTCGTTTTTCGCGTGTCTGCAATCACATTCATTGCATTCGTGAGGGTTGCAACTACGTCCTTCATTCCAGTGGACAACTCTACTCTCATAAGGTGAGTCTCACAAAAATCATCTTGTGCCGACACACACACACACACTCACACTCTACAAAACTGTATAAATCTCTATACCTCCCCACTTGTCCCATACATTTTGATAGTACTATCAACTACACACACAGGCATACTCGTAGTTTGTGAGGATATAGACATTGATCGTCTCGTAAAATGTATGACTCCCAGACACGCATAAATGTCTCCTTTGAGCAAGTGTAACATGGTCTAGGTAACGAGATACAAGATACAAACACTTTGAGATAAGTGCTAAATTCAATTGACTTTTGTTTTTTTTCTCCTCTTCTTCCCTCTCCCCCTCCTCTCCATCTTTTAAACTCATTTAATATTGATTCACTATTTCTCTTTTGTGGCCCTCCCACACGACAAATTTGTCATTGTTGTTCAACCATTTTTTTATTTATTTATTTCATTATTTACGCTTTACTAATCCAGTTTTCAATATTAATTTCTTAACTTGAGGCTCATGTTCATTGTCGCCCTTCCAATGGAATTAGAGATTATTCTCTATAACTTCTTAGTCTCAAAATATTTAACCCCCCACTCTCTAATAAATTTACTATTTTCTTTTTTTTTGCTTTGAGTATTTAAAACAACTTTTTTTATTATTACTTGATTGGCTCAAAAGAAGAATAAGATAGAAAAAAATGGAGGAATTAAAATCAAAGCCTAATTCGGCTACAAAATGGAGACTCTCCTTCTCCAAAATATTAATGAGAAATATGTGAGGAGGAGAGAGACTGATCAAAAGGAACACTTTTATATTACATTTTTTTGAATAAAATTCAAGTTACAACAATTTGTATTTATAAGGAATATATAAAAAAAAAGTTTACATTTGTCAGGCATAATTTGTAAAACATGAATGTTCCAGATAAGGAGTTTTTTCCTTAATTCATTTTTTTCTGTCTCTCTCAAGTTGAAATCATGTTTTTTTGTCCTCTTCTCCAAACTCCAACTTACAACTACTTTTCTTTCCGACATAATAATTGATTCTGATTATTATTTAATATAACATTTTTCCAGTTTATACTTGTCCATCTTTTTAAGAGTTGTGTAAAAGTGGAATATCAGACAAAAAATAATATAAAAGAATTTTGTACCTATACATTTTATACACTACACACATTTCCCTATAAAGACTGGTTTTTTTTGCTCCCCCATCAAATTAACATAGTGGCTAGAGTCCCTCTCTCACTTCACATTAGTGGAGAGAGAGAGAATGAAAAGGTCAAGTTTATGTTAGGTCTCTTCTCATTAAGAGGTAATCAGTGAGGTAATTAATGAAGGGATGATGTCATGATTAAATGAAATCTTAATCTTTTCTTTTATTTATTATATTTTCAGCGAAAACATGAGAGACGGGACTCGGAGTTGGCGTACAGGAAATTTAAGTTGGCTCAAAGTGTCATGAGAGGAACATTTGGAGCAGAATTGTCAGCCCTGGCTGTGAATGACTCATTTCTTGCAAATAAATCAGAAGAAGAGAATAGTCGTTCATCCAACAATGATCATGGAGATTTGGATGCTGAAGAAATAATGAAAAAATTTGTACAACCATGTAAATGTGAGGCTAGTGAAGATGAACATTTTCATTGTAAAGCGGACTGTTGTTCCAATGCACTCCTTGGGTAATTAACTTTCTTGTCATTTAAACTTTCTCTATTTTTTTCTGAGAAAACATTTTATTTTATTATTTTGAGAATGTAATTTGTAATGAGTTAAATTATCTCATTAAAATATAACAAGACCACAGTGTGTCTGTCTCTGTACAATAAGAAAGAGGGAGAGAGAGAATAAAAAAAACTCATCAAGTTTCAATGTTAAATCATCAATTGTATGTTTTGTATAATAGAAATTCGGAGAGTGCTTCAGAACACAGTCGAAATCACGAACTAGAAGATCGAATTTCATCCCTTGCCTTCTTCACAGTCGACCCAGCTAATTTTGATGCTCAAGACTCAACAATTCCATGTATATCAGCCAAATGTCCCTACCAAACGAGGGAGAAACATTACCATTGTCTATGGGTAAGTTTTTTTCTCTTTGTTTTTTCCTTTTCTCATTAAAAATCCATCCAGTTGAGTCGGCAGGTCCATTGCATTGCTGCATTTACATGTCTCTGAAATCTCTCTCTCAATTTGACTCATCTTTATGAGGATGTGAAGTCAATGAGGGGATGCTATGAGAGTGTCATAAAATTTTATGTATACAAAAATGCTGACGTTTTCAACTCTTTTTTTTCTCTTTCTTCATATATGAGACTTTTACAAAATAAAACGTGGTTCACGTACAGAAAGTAATAAAGGAAGAGAGATCGCATTGACTGATTAAATTTATATGGTTTTGCCCATTTATTTATTTTTATTTTAAAATTATTTTCCAACAGGACGGTTGCTCTGAAATTATTCTGAGTACGGATGAACCCTTCAAACGACTTGAACACTTTAAAGCTCACGAATATTCTCAAAAATTAGATTTGACCGACAAGTGTGACAGTTTAGATGGATTCTTTCGAAGGAAGAGAGGGAGACCGCCAAAGAATCGGATTATTGAGGTAATAAATACCAAAAATATTATTCTCCTCATCGATATTTTTTTCCCCTCCCCTTCCCCCCTCCCCCTTATTTCTTGTTTCATTTCAACTTTTATTACTTATTACTCATCATTTGCATGTTCCCTACACGCAAAAATAAATAAAAATATATATACACAAAAAAAATCAGGTTTCTTCTGGAGCCAATGAAGCCATTTTTACCAGTTTTAAATTACCAAAACCAATGTTTGGTGGTGGAATTTTGGACAATTCTGATACATCGAATGATGTTAAGGTAAAATAATAAAAATTTCAATGAGAATTCATTTATTTTATTCACATTTTATGATTTATCATAAAACGAGAGAAAAATAACATGTAAAAATGGTTTTTGGCTTCCACAAAAAAAAATTCCAACAAGAAATTGTAAAACTAAATGTAACAAATCACTATCAGTTAATATTATATTAGTAGTAATAATTATTAATTTTTTAAATTGTAGGATCCAATTGGGTTTTTATCATACCCGGAAGGGACAACTTGTCCAGACAGTAGTTGTGCATTCAATACAAATGCCTCAACCTGTCACTACCATTGTGGTCATCCAAGATGTCATTTTTCAGTGGCTGATGTTCATAAATTAAGTCTTCATCTTCGTGACTTTCACACTAATGTGGATATACTGGAAGGATATGCCTATTTTGACAGAAATTCCGACTGTCGAGAGTCTAATTGTGAATTTAATGGAAGTTCCGAACATTTTCATTGTACAAGAGATGGTCATGGATTCCTTCGTTATACTCTCATGATTGCTCATGAGGCTGAACATCATGCTGAAACCAAGTCCAATGGGAGTAGTGATGATGAGGATCGCCAATGGACTAATCAAAGTAATTTAACTTTAATTTTTTTAATTGTTTAACAAATTATAAAAAATTATAATTTAATTATTTAAATATTTTTAGTTGTGAAAGCAAGTGGAACTTTCTATCCAATGGCAAATATGCAAAGGAAACCAAATAATAGCAATGCAATGGGAATGGATTTATCCAGTCCTAATGGTCTTCCAGACCCACAAGGTAAATAATTTTGAAATTTTTTTTGTGTGTGTGTTTTTTGTTGTTGTCTTTGTTGTAATAAAGAATTTTAATTTTTGAAAAAAACAACAATTTCAAAAATTTTATTTCTTGACATTTCACAGAAACAAAACCAATTACAGATCATTCACTCAGTCGTATCCTTCAAATGCCGTCTCCAGATTGTGGTGAGACACAATTTGGACCAGAGGTTGCATGTGGACGACCTTTTTGTAAACTCAAGCGTAAAAATCATTTTCATTGTCATCTATGTAATCAGGTATAAGTTTAATCAATTTAATTAATTAATTCTAATTAGAGAGAGAGAGAACAAATAATTAATTAAATGATTAATTAATTTATAGGCATTCTCTGAGCTTGAGAAACTAAGGCCACATGTGTTGAAACACAGTAACTTTTCACCCCTAAAAGTAAATAATGAGTCTGAGGATCAATCAACGGACGAGGACTCGAAAAATGATTCAGATGAGCAATCAGAATTAAAATTATTTTCAAAAATAAAAGAAGAGTCTCCATCCATTAAATTGGAAGCACCATCCACTTCATTTACTCCAACATCAATTCAAAATCTTCTTGGAGCTTATCCTGGTTCACATTCTCCTTATTTATTTCTTCAACAAAATCCATTGACTTCTCTCTACGCTGGAATGATGTTTGGTGGAGCGGCAGCGGCGGCGGGATTTCCGCCATCAAGTGTCATGTCACCCTCAACTCCCCCCTCAATTAATGTTCCCCAATTACCAAATGTGAATGGGAGTGGGGGTGGGGCAAGTCTTCTCGAGTCATCCACTGGGTCATCCACCTCCTCGACGGCCCTTCAACTCACACCGACTGTTCTACAAATTCCCAATAAAAATAAGAGACCACCAAGTGCATCCTCCTCCTCACCTTCCTCCCCACCGGACACCAAAAAACAACGACTTCAAATGAGGATTCTAAAGGATGAGCCTGTACCGGATGGCTACATTCGATTTAGATTTAATGAAGACTGTGCTTATGTTCACTGTGGCTACAGGGAGCATCAAACACATTTCCATTGTACGAGGGAGGACTGTGGCTATAGTTTTTGTGACAAGACCCGATTTGTTCAACATACGGCTCGACATGAACGACTCGACACCCTCATGGGGGGTGACTTTAAACAGTATCGAGCCAACATTTCTTGTGGTAGACCCAATTGCTCCTACGTCCCTAATGTTGGTGAGTATCCCACATTTTTAATAAGCTTTTAAATTATTTTCATTATTTAATTCCATCATTAATCCAAAATTTAATTTTGATTCTGTAGGAGGAGCTCAGGGTCAAAATAAAGCGTCTCACTTTCATTGCTCAAAGTGTGACTTTGTTTGCACGGTAAGTCAAGACTCAAACAAGAAACTATTTTAAATGTTGATCAATTAGTCAGTTAATTAATTATAAATGTATTTTATTTTAATGCAGGACACAAACAAAGTTGTAGCTCATCGTCGACAACATCAAAAATTAGATTCTATTATGGCAGCCGGATTTGAAAAATTTACTCCTTCCCAGCATTGTCATGTACGTACAGACTACAACTACGTATTAAATAAGTTAATTAACAATAATTAAATTAAATGTACTTATAATTTAATTCTCTTTAAAAATTACAGGTAGAGGCCT
The DNA here is from genome assembly GCA_034700945.1 of Arrhopalites spinosus. Taxonomy (NCBI): domain Eukaryota; kingdom Metazoa; phylum Arthropoda; class Collembola; order Symphypleona; family Arrhopalitidae; genus Arrhopalites; species Arrhopalites spinosus. The sequence goes on from JAQIVZ010000055.1 coordinate 122,612, forward strand.
GTATTCATGCTCAAAAGCAAACGCATTATCACTGTCTCAAGTGTAGCTATGCGGTGCTTGGACTATCTCAAATGTCAGCTCATAAATATCGACACGTTGACTAACTGAAATTTAATCCTCTTTCCCCATTTAAAATAGTAGACCAATTTATAATATAAATTTTTAAAAAAAATCAGTATAATAATTAATTTAAGGAGATTTTTAAAAAATGAAAAAAATCACAACTTTGATTAATACAACGGTTAGGCCTTTTACATGCCTTCTACATTATTTGTGCCTTATAGAGAGAAGATACGATTTAATTATAGAAAATTCAACTATCAAAAAAAACTATATGCAACTATTAAGTTATGACTACTAATTAATATTCAATACAAAAAATAAAATGGTTGCCTAAATATGATAAATTGTAGTAGCTTTATTGTCCAAAGACAAATTTAAATTGTCATTCTTCGTAAATATCAATATAAATTATGTACCCCGCACACTATTGTCAATAACAAATACAACTTGTACACCTTCAATTGTGATAAGTTATGTTAGAAGCAAAAAAACGTTGTAGATTAATTACCAATTAACTTTTTCAAAAAAAATTCTATGTAATATAAGTAATTTTAAAAAGAAACAAATTTAATAGAGTCATCAATGATGTACATATAAAATAATAAGGCTTGAGTCGTTTTTCTACTCATTTCTTCTAAGAGAAAGCACACGCACTGATGAGCAATGCAAATATGGGATCAAATTATACAAGTGCCATTATCAATAGACACAAAATTCTTGCCCCTTTTGTTTCTTTTCAATTTTGTGACTGGAAAATGTAACAACGACTATACATTTATAAAATCACAATTTTATTAGAGAGAAAGATTGAAAAGATTTATCAAGTATTAAAAAAAATGACTCTCCTTTTACCATTAATAATTTTAAAAAAGATCACGGACAATACAAGAAAAAAAAACATTTTACCTACTTTTTTAAAGGCTCAAGTGAATGTTACCCATCAGAGTTTCTAAAAAAAATTAATTAAATAATGTTAAGAGACTACAATTTCACGTAGAATAAATTTTTTTGCTTGTTACTTGTTTGTGTAGAAAACAATTTGTGCCAAATGGTATTTTGTAGCTTGTATTTAACATGTAAAAACAATTAATTTCGGCCATTGTCATAATTTCAGAACTATTTTCAAAGCTTTGCTTACATTACATAATATTATCATTCTTTTTTTAAGAAAAAAGTTGATATAAATTAGCAGAAAATAAGTCTCCACAAAATGAATCTTTTAAGTGGTTTCCCTGAAATAGACAATGACGCAGGATAGTAAATTAAATGCAATATAATAGAAAAATTTGATAACCTAGTCAGAGTTTAATTATTACAATTTAGAATATATTTACATAAAGTGAATTTGACTGTATTAAGTTTTCATGTGTAGACAAAAGAGCGAAAAAAAACATGTTTTAATTTATTCACCACATTAACTAGTACACTCCCCTCCCCTCTCATTAAATATGTATACTCTACAGTATCAAATTCAGTGTCATTATCATAATTAGATGTTATTATGTATTTTGATTGCAGCAAGTATTTTTTCAAGTAGTGCTCTAATACACACACCTCATTGTGGTTTTGTAGTATAAATAAAATCCCTCCCCCTCTGTCAGCTAAATTAGCCTTAATTATAAATTGAAAACTAGTTGATAAATATTTAAAAATTTCTTGTACAGTGAGTTTACAGATAGAAGAGATGGAGCAGTATTTTGTCGTAGTCATGAAAGAAAGAAAAAAAATATTATTATTTAATTTATTTAGGGTACCCTTTCAAGTGTGTCCCCACATTCTCAGAATTTCTTGTGCCATACAATTTTATTTAGTGTTCTGAAACAAATGCTATCATTTTATAACTGAAAATGGCTTTGTTTTTTGGCATTCAAAAAGGAGAGGGAGATTTGAATAATAATTTGAAAAAATAATTAATCATCTTTTTTTCAAAAAATTAATCTTGCATCCCTTTTCAATATGTACACACACACACACACAATAATTTAGTCCTTTTTTGATGACTTTAATTTGTTTTTTAAATCTTTAATGAACGAATGAAAACCCTTAATTGTACATTTAAAAGTACAATTGGGTGACTGGAAAAAGTTGAGCCCGGTGAATCGTACAGTTTTAGAATATAATTTGTGAAATTAATATAAGTTAATTTAAAAATAATTATTTTGTCAGACAAAAAAAGAGCTACTGACATTGTTTTTTTTGAAGCTTTACACAAAACAAAAATTTTTTTGTTTTTATTGTAAGAGTATTATTCCAAATATTATTAAATAGAGTTTAATATTATAAGGAACAAATTCAGGGTGTTAATTATTAGTTTAATTTTTACATGTAAATTCTGCTCATTATATATTACAAATTGTCAATTGTATTTTAAACAATGTTTTTTAAATGGCATTTCTCCCCAATAGAAAACAAAATTTGACTCAAAAAAGTTGTGCACTATGAATACAATTGATTTTTTAATTTACAAAATATTAAATGTCAAGAAAAGTTATGTATACGATTGATGAAACAACAAACAGTGTACCCTGATCAAGATTTAATTTTAATTATCAAAATCAAAAGAGAAAAATCATTTCTCTTAGAATCTTCTCAGGTGAAACACTTGTGATGAAAGTCTTGTGATTTTATGTGTAGAAAGTGGACACTAATGATTTTAAGTATACATGAGAGAGAGAGAGGAAAGGATTAGACAAAATCGTCTTTGGATGATTTTCGTTTATGTTTGTTTTGTTGCTTTTAAGCTTTAGAAATTGACAAAATCTCAGTCCCAGTAAAAAATATTGTTTGATAATTTATAGTATTTTGTGTGTACATGCTAAAATATTCTAAATTATTTTCAAGTGATTTTTATGTTTCAACCAAAGGAGAGGAGGGGGGAGGAAGTGCGAAGGATTGGTTAGTCTGACAAAAATTGTATAAAAAATAATTAAGTTTTAATTGACAGAGTCCTCAAGTTCAACAAGTTCCAAAAACATAAACTATTTCGTTAATTTTATGATAAACACAAAAAATGTTTTGCTTTAATCAACAAAGATGTTAATATTATGTCAAGTTAATAAAACTATTTAGATAATTGTAATATTTTAAAGAGACATTGTATAAAGGAATCAGATACATAATTTTAATTATTTGTTTTTTGTCAATGATTGCCCATTTTATTAAATATTGTATTAATTAATTTTTACACAAGAAAAGGCTCGGCGATTAAAAAGACAGAATTTTTTTTAAAGTTTTAATTTAGTAATTTTACTTTAGTTGAACGCTTGTGAATATTTCGTTGTTTTTAGACTTTTAACAATTAATTTAAATTAATTTAAATTAAATAAAGAAAAACAATCCTCCCCTTCAGACAGCTCAAGTAAGTCGTCCTAAAAAAATTAAAAATGTTTTTTTTTATTGAATATTTACACTTCATTCCTTGTCAATGTATTAATTAATTATTATTTACGTAGCAGTTATCGTAGTATTTAAAATACGAGGTTCGCTATTTAGTTAAATTAATGTAAATTATTATTTATTTCTGTAGAAAAAACAAGAATTTAATGAATTAATTTAGACTCGTTTTTTTCAAACTTTAAAGTCGTAAAAATAATTTTAACTTATCGTTAGAAAACTATAAATAAAATATTATGCAAACGAAACTGTATATGCCACGTATTTATTATGGGTTTGACTATTTAATTAATTTAAAGTAGGAATTTTTAATTGTACTTTATTTTCTACATTACAGGAATGATAGAGAACAAGTTTGTATCATGTTGTGAATAAAATTGGGATTAAAATGTAAGAAAGCATTGAAAGACAGTTGAAATATTAGCCGAAGAAATACACAAAAAATTTGTTCTAGACATTCCTTGTAGATGAAAGACAAGATTATGATAATTCTTTACATGAAATAGTTTTTCTTCTTTTTTTTCGACCAAATAAATAAAAAAAAGACAAGGTAATATAATACATGATACAAATAATGATTTTTAAAAAAATTACAAGTTTTAATAGAGTATAATAAATATATACATATTAGTAAATAAAAATGATACCAGTATGGAAATTAGTTGAATGCATAGTTAAAAAAATGCAAACAATTTCTTCAAAGAGTTGATAGTATTATAAATTGTAATATGTTACATATTATACATGTAAAGTTAATGTAGTTTACGATATTTACACAAGAAGAATTTCTTACACAAAATAATAAAATGTTAATCGTGTGCATAATTATTATTGAAACTAGACTTTGTCATCAATAATTTTTGAAAAAAATACACCAAAAGGAATTTTAAACACAGGTGAGCAAATGTAAAGCTCATCTGATATAATGTTTAACTATAAATATAATTCTTTTTTTTAAATAAAAAAATATTTAATAATAGCGAAAGAGAAATTACGATGAGAGATTTTACAAGAGAACAAGTTTTCCGTAGTTTTTATTGATTCAATCTTTACATAAAATAAAAGAGATAAAATACGACGACTACTAAATATGTACTAATGTATACAAAGAAAAGTGGATTGTATATTTAATAAAGTTTTAAGTTAATTTAAGTAAGGAAAAGTATGATAATGTTTAAATAATGGATATGCACGATCTATTTATACAAAAATGATGATGAATGATGAGTTTTTAAAAAAAAGAAGAAATGGATATAAATCAAATCTTCAATCACCATTAGTTTGTAAGTTTTATTTATTGTATTGTCATACTAGTTAATTAAGTTTTAAAATAGTGTCACACACAAGAAACAACAACAACCACACTCACCCAAGTGCTAAAAAAATAATGAACAAAAAAAAGAATTGAAAAAAATGTTCAAAAGAAAAACACTAAAGGATAAAAAATATTAAAATATCAATTTCTATTATGTTAATTGTATCGTTTTTTTTGATTGTACAACTTGTACATTTAATATTCGTTGATTGTCAAATAAAATAAAAAAAAAGATGAAGTTTGCTTCAAAAATTGTTTTTGTTCGGGGTTCATTCTCCATTTTTCATTCTTTATTTCCCATGTTTTTACTCGTACAGCATAAAAGATTTGGAGAAATTTTTAACAGAGAAAACAGAAAAGGTCATTGGGTGGTGTTTCTGTTGTGACATTAGTCATTTTGGGAGGTTTGGTGGACGGTGGGCCACCAAATGACTTTAAAATGTCCTGAGCTGCTTGTTCAAATCCTTTCATCAAGTTACCCAAAGTCTTGTCATCAATCTTGATCTCTATAATATTAATCGAGAGTTTTAAAAGAAGGTCAACGGGAGTCAGAAAATTTTGCATTTTATCACTCACCTGGAATTCTTGGAAGGAAAACTTCTAATCCCATAGGCTCAGGTGTTGGTTTGGTGGTTGACGAAGGCATCATTTTTCTTCTCTCTAATTGCCACAATCTAAAATTTTCTAAAACATCTACCAGACCACGATTTGAAACATTTTTAGCTATATAAATATCCTCCAAGAGATCCGCATCATTTAATCCTAATTCTTGCTCCAGTAATAATATTGGATGACTTTCAGTCTACAATTTTCAAACCAATAAACAATTTTATTACTAATCTGCACTCATAAAGTTTTGCACTGGATTAGTAAGAAATTACTCACCTGTTTTAAAAATATTTGAAAGGTTATCCAGAATGACCATAAAATCATAAAATTCATCCTAAAATTTAATAATTAAACTTTAATTGTACTGTAAAACAAAATTATAATTAGAGATTAGAGTCCTTGTTCATTTTATAATGACGTTTAAAAATACAAAGAAGGAAAAGAAAGGATTCAAGTTCACACCTTGTAAGGAAGCAGAATATTTAGTTGAAATAACACAAAAAAGTGTAGAATGGAAGCACAGGGGAATGACGACTAACCATGAAATAGTCTTGTACATGTGACATGATAGTAATTATTTAATTATCAAGTGACACATCTGCACAAAAGACAATCTGTAATTATAAATTATAATCAACCAGCCCTACTGTATACTAGGACGTTCAACTTGTATAAAAGAATGGTGGTAAACCTGTTGGACGAATAAATTTATTTTTATTACAGGCTATCAATCTTCCATACATTTTTCTTCTTTGAGGAAATAATTCTCTCAAATCTGGACTTCTGGATTTTTTTATCAGATTCTTAACATGTAGCAAGTCATCAATCCTTGTTTATTGGTATCAATTTCATCAAAAGAAAATTTACATTTGAAACTGTTTCAAAAAGAAACACTCCCATTAATTAATGTCTTATATTTTCTACTTATGTCTGAAATAATCTTTGTTTCCTCAAACATTGTAACACTGCATTCGTATAAAAAGTAACAAAACGATAAAAAAAAGTCTTTCCATTGAGAATTTTAGTGCAGGAAGAGGATGTACTTAAAAAATATCTTGAGACTATTTAAATAATGTTTAAAATTAAACATTAGTAATAGAAATGAGAAAAAAATAGAAATCATACATTATTTAAATGGAAAACAACAAAGTCCATTGGGGGTGTCTACCCAATTGCCAAAATTGAATAGTCTAGAGCTGGAGACAAAGTTTTAAATTCAATGGGGTTTAACAAAAGGATTGCATAAAACGTGAGTGGTATTCAACCAAATTGACTAGTCATTAGAGAACATGATTATTCTTAATTCTGTAGGATAAATCTCTACAATCGTGTCATTTGAATGACGTCTCCATTCTCCATATTATACCCAACTCACAATGTTTTTTTTACACATTTGACAATTATGTATGGTATCATGTACAATGTACATGTTTACTTTGTATTATGTATAAACTTGAAAAGCTTACTATATTTAGTCATAATATTTAACATCACAATTAGTCTCCAAAATTTCAAGCTTCCCCTTTGAATTCGTACTGGAAACAAAATAACTTTTTTTTCTCTTCCTCTCCATTCTTCGTAGGTAAATACTACTATAAGTAAATACATATGGAGAGCCCCTACTTGGTACAAATTTTTCAATTTTTCCATTAATTAACAGAAAACTTTAGAAAATTCTCAACCATTTCTATTCTTAGACTTGGAATTTTGTCACAAGACAAATTAATGCAAGAAATTTGTTGTTCCTGGCCTAAACAAATTTTTCTGTACGAGGAGGTCTTGACCTTCAGATCATGGAAATGGGTACTACAATAAAGCTGGAGATTTTTTATTTTGTAGAAATTATTTTATAGGATGTGAATAATTATGTAATAATTACATAATTAGTATCCTAGATCACCTTTTTGGAAATTCGAGGCTTTTATAAAAAAAGTCTCCTTCTCTGTCTCTCTCCACTGTTGCTAAAAAGTCAAAAGTAGAGGAGATGCAAGGACAATAACTACTCAGACAATACAAAATTGCACAATCTTTGTTGGTCATTGGTTGATGGGTAAACCATTTTGTTGGACAGGACAAAAAAACAGACTTGACTCTCTTTCTTTATGGAATGAGGAAAGGAGAATCAAAGGCGTAGCATTTCTTCTGAAATCATGAGAATTTTTTTCAAATAAAAAGAAGTGGAAGTAGACAACTCTACACAGAGACACAATTAGTTGACACGTGAAGAAGCAAAAAAAACAGCAATTTAAGCTCTTCTTCACAACAATCAAATTTAGTCGAGAAAATAATAGAATAGTTCTTTGCCTTACTCATTCTTTCATTCAAAATTCCAAAGTGAAACCTTGAACTGTAAAATCATCTCAATAGTGACTAGAATTCGTTGTGGTTGTACAACTCATCTTAAAAACAGAATCCATTGACTATACAGATAATCTTTGTAATTATCCCTACACACATGTTTTGTCCATGATTTGGTGAGAATTTTTGGATTAAATCCCCCATTATAATAATTGAACCATCTCATTCTAATTCACAACAAGAAAAAAATTCATTTTGGGAGTTTTACCACACCACGTCTTATCCCAACAAAAGAATTCATGTGAGCCCATATGGACTCATGAGAGATGATGTTGACTAGCCAAAAATAGACAATGTCACTTTAATTTTTATAAGATATTTTGTAGTCAAACACATAAAAATTTTCTAAATGACTAGAGGGGATAATTATATCATAAAAATTGTAAATTTTTAAACGAGTCCACATCTCTTCATGTCCTTGAACATGGTTAATCTGCATTTGTGTGTTAATGTGGAATTCTGTTTCAGATATTACAGTACACAAAATGGGATTCATATTACTTAAATTATATTCTACCTCAATATTCATTAACATCTTTTGCTCAACTTTCTTGCACCGCAAATAAACGTTTGAGTCATTTATAATGGGAAATGATGGGGACAGAGATGATTGAAAAGAGGACACCAATTTCACTGGAATTTACAATTAGGCATATGAGCTGCAGTTTGTACTACCTTGGACATTTCCATGTGGTACACTACACGTTTCCACGGACTAAAAAAGTACCTTTCTAGATTACGACAACAATGAGTGCCAAGCTGGGCAATTAATATTTATTTCTTCTTCCTCCCTCCCTCCTCTTTTGCACAATTAACAGTCATAAAGTTAACTCTTACATCTTCAAGTGAAATTGTGCAACAAGTCATACTCGGGGTCCAGCAATCGAGTCTTAAACTTGTCTAAAATTAGTTCCCCTCAAAATTGACAAGTTTTGTGTACCGGTAATTAATTGTCAAACAGATTAATTATTTGATACTCAAGTTTAATTGTACAAAAATGTGAGTTTTAAAATACAAAAGTTTTTTAGCTCGAGTTTAATTTTTTTTATTGAAAGATGAGATTGAATTTTGGGAGTTGTCTAGTAATTTTAATTTTGGACTTGAGAAGAACAGAGGGTCGTTTATGGACAGACTACAGTAATAATCGAATTGAAAAGTTTTCACAATGTGAATTTAATGGAACCACAGTACCGGTGGAAAGTTTAGTGAGTGGTAGAGGGGAATTTGGGATTCGAGAGGAAGCGGAAGTGACGGCAATGCCTTGTTGGTTTGACCCGGCTTTGGCTCGAATCGGGCAAAAATTTGCAAGAAGGAGTATAACACAATTAATGATTTCACATTTTTTGTCGTTGTTTTTACTAGTGGCCAATCCGGAAGTTCGGCGGATTTTATATTTTACAATGAGATCAGACAATCCTCATAAAGCATGGAAGAGATACACAGGTGATTCATTTATTTAAAGAATAACTTGATTTTTTTTCAAGATTAACCATTTCATGACAAGTAACTCTATTAAAATTCATGACTCTTGACATTTTATGTACAGCAACAATTTTGCAAGTGAAACTGTGGTATGATGATGACATAATTTCTAGTACAAGTCTCCTTAAAAGTCTTCAGCGAGTCAAAAACATTCACAGATCAATGGGAAGTCAATTGGAGGAAATTTATCCAGATTTTACAAAGCCTCTTCTCATTCGACAAAATGATGCTTTAAATTCCTTTGTCCCCGATGCAAAACTATGGACAGCCATTAAATTAGACTTGGAATTATCCCGACAACTTGTCAATCCTCGACTAAATGTGACAGGGAGTGGGCGTCCACCAAAACATTTGTATAATCAATACATAATGACTATGACACAATTTAGTTTCATGGCGCTACCCGTTTTATTTCCAAAACAACTTCTTTTGACAAAAGTGTCAGATGTTGACTTCCAGGGTTATATTCACCTTTGGGCTGGAATTGGCTATGCTCTTGGAATGAATGAATCTTACATTCTATGTAAAGATCTTGACCTGACATCCTGTCGTACTTATACAATGGCCATGTTGAAGGAACATTTTGTCCCACATTTGTACCACCTGGACTATGAGGCGCAAGTGATGCTCGAGTCGCTATCATGGGTATAGCAATTCTTTTAATTTTAGCATGACAATTTAAATTTAAATGAAACTGAATCTGTAAATTCTTTTTCAGGCTCTCAAGTTGATCACCCCACCAATCACAATAGAATTTATGATTTTATGGTTATTGGAAGATGTTCTTGGCATTCCTTGTCCAAATGTCAGAAACTACTCGGGACCCATTGCAAGGGTAACGCGATATTTGACGGGGCTTTTTACAGAGCCTTTTCTTCATTGGCCTGGATCTCAATGGTTTATAAATTTTATTCTTCGTGGAGAACTTCAATTGTCAAGTCTTAAACATTTTGGTTTTGATGGAACCAACTCTACTCTTGTTGCGGATAGGGGATTTTATATTGGCAAAAAGTGAACAGACTCTGTTCAACTTTTATCAAAAAAACATTACTTGTTGTCTTTTCAAATCATGACTGCTCATTAAAATATGTTTGTATTATGCCTACAATTACATCCCAATTTACTGCACTGGTAAACACGGTTTAAAAATTGGCATACGAATTTGTGTGTGTGTGTACAAGATATATTTTTCACAATTTTCTCTACGTATTTTGACATGTAAGCTGTCATACCAATCTGTAGAGTGTCCCCTCCAATCAATTTGTACTCGAGTTTTTTTTTTGATTTTTTCTGTTTACTATTTACAAAGGACAATTTTGTAGGCAACGAGAAGCCCTAAAAGTACTTTCCCCATTGTTCTTAAAAGAGTTAAAATTTCTGTCCTTCATTTCATGGCAAAATGAACCATTTCCTAGCAAACAGTAGGGAAACGAACGACAAAATGTAGCTCAGTTGGTAGAGAAAAAACATTTTTTCAGTTACATACATACGTGCTTCCCTTTGCACACGACTATTTTTATTATCACAATTATTCTTCTCTACCTGCATTTAATTAAAATTTAAGATTTTGTAGAGCTCGAAAAGGGCTACAATATAATAGTTTCGACTTTCTAAAAGGGCATTTCCAATTAATTTTAAAATGGAATTAAAACTTTTGCACTTGATTTCATAGAAAAATAGAACATCTCCAACCACAACCTACGGCTAGGAAGCGTATAGGCAAGTAAAACGAAGCAAAATTTCAGTTCCCTTTGTAGCTCAGTTGGTAGAGCGGTGGACTGTAGTTGAGATTGCGTCAGATATCCATAGGTCACTGGTTCAAATCCGGTCGAAGGGACAAATTTTTGCAATTTTTTTCCGCGCAAATTTATTTATTCCTAATAGATTAGAGCACATAATTTGTTTTGCACTACCAAAAATTTTTCAAAATATTCAGTTACACAAGTTTTTACAATGTTGTACATTATTTAACCAAGGCAAAATGGCAAAACTCACGATCAGACAACTTGTGAAGGCAACTTTTATTGTTCTTGCTGTGTGGCTGCTTCTATTTCAATACGTTTCGTTCCATGTGAGCCGTTCCTTATCTTAAAAATAAGCATTTATTTATTTTATTTAAATGAAAACAAATAAAGTGAAATTTTGTTTATCCAGAAGATATAATAATATGTGGAAGTAAGTAACTCGGAATTTATTATATTTATTTAAAGAAATTCGCTTATAAATTGGCATATTTATTTTACAATAATTACATAATAAGTCATTACAAAGGTGATGAA